>PVLA01011057.1:0-56829 GCA_004027455.1 Hydrochoerus hydrochaeris
AGAGAGAGAGAGCCCACCCCTATTAGGAGGAGTGAATGCTTGTGAGTATGCACTTACTATATGCCAGCCATATTTGCTTCAACAAGGCAGAACTAACAAAGTCCCACCAGCTTAAACCACTGGTGGCTGTGCCATACGGTGGCCTGCACCCCTGCAGTGGAAGTGTTACAGTCATGCTTAGGACAGCTGTTCATGTACCCATCAGTGGCTCGTGCTGCCTGGCCACAAAACATATAAATTACAGCTCTGCCATGAATGTTGTCAGAAGCAGGACACTAACGTTATAGATAGTTGCTACTTCTTAAGCGCTCAGAAGACAACGCCCGAGTGTAAGGAAGAAGGGTAAAAGGCATGTCCATAGGTCACTTTATAAATCAGCCCCTCAGACTGTCCTTTGAATGCAGCTGGACCTGTCTGCACTGTTACCTCTCACAGTGTACAGCGAAGTCAGTGTAGGACAGATACCGTATATCCACAGAGAAATGCAGGAAAGTACTGCAGACTATTTTGTTTAGAATAAACTGATTGTAATGACCGCTTCAGTAATTATGTTAGTTATTAAAAATACTCTTTTGGGAAAGGTTATTTTCTTTAAAGTCCTGATTTGTGAAGATGGCAGGTGTCTTAGTTATTTTCTCGTTGCCGGGACGACATATCGGATATCCAAAACTTAAAGGAAGACAGGTGTATTTTCACTCATGTTTTCAGTCTGTGGTTGGAGAGTTGTAGCAGAGGAGAGCTGCTCACATCGTGGAAACACAGAGAAGGGGAAAGCCAGGGAGGAAAGTACATGCACCCTTCCCTAGCCCTTCTTGGCTCCCAGCCCCAGCCCTAGCCCTTTGAGCTATGAATGAATTACCCCCACGATCCAGTCACCTTCCAGAAACCCCCTTTGAATTCCGAGGCTTCTGAGGGACATTCCAGGTTTCAACTGTAATAGTGAATATATATTGTTTCAAAAACAGAAGGTTCTGGGTTTTAAAATTTTTTTTATTTTAATTTTTTATCGGTACCAGGGATTGAACTCACGACTGACTGCCTGCTTACAAGGCAGGCGCTTATGCCGCTGAGCTAAATCCCCAGCCCCAAGGTTCTATTTTTTAAAACAACAGAAAAAGAACTTGTGTTTTAAAATATACATTAGAGTATTGTTAACATTGAGTCATTCTACTGTGCTATAGAAAATTGGAATTTCTCCTAATCAAGATTTAGTATCTATTGATCAGCCTTTGCTCATCCTCCCTTCCCCCTGCTCCCTCCTTCAGAGCATGTCTTATTGGGGTTTTTTGGAATGTGCCAGATATGTAGGTTATTTGCTACATAATCTAATTAAAACAAAATTCAGAGTAGGTCTAGAACTAACAGTTTAGGTTTCACCAACTCTTTGTTCTTCCCAGAATTTGCTTTAAAAGACTGAACAAGCATGTTTATGTTTGAGCTCTCTGTGACAGTGTTTTAGCGCTCTGTACATTGCAGGTACTCAGTAATGAGGGATCAATTACAAGATCAAGTGGAAGTGAGTAGGTCTTTCATTGGGGACCATGCCAGTTACAGAGCTTCTTAAAGGAATCTTCATGATCACATTGGAACTCTGACATCAGATATCTTTTGCATTACTTTTGTGGCTACTGCTTAATTCTCCAAACTAAAACCCAGTCATGGGTCATGTCTGTGATGTGTCATGAAGGTGTTTTTACTTTTAAACCTGTGAATTAGAATGACTAAGAGGAGACACTTTACATTTTTAAGTAACCTTTAAGGATTCTTTTTATTACTTTTAAGTGTCAACTAGTATCATAGGCTCTTGTATAAGCTGTGTAGAATTTCCTTTGTGTTACTTAATCCCAACTTTAGACTGTGTCACGAGTGATGTAAGAATGATACTGCTGTGTACTGCCTCAAGACAGATTGTCCAGGACTAGCACCAGGAGAATAGTGTATGTGTAGTTGGGAGAAAGCGCTATGGGGAAACCTGTTTTGTGATACAGCTCAGTGGCATAAGTACCTGCCTGGCAAGTGCAAGGTCCTCAGTTTGATTTCTGGCACCAAAAAAAGTGATTTTTAAATACTGCAGAACGCTGATCTTCATACCTCAGGGTTTCACTTAATATTGGACATTGTAATGTTACAGATTGTGTGACAGTATATGTGTGTGTCTTCTCTTCTTACTGGTATGTGTAATTTAAAATAAAACTTCTCTTTCAGTGCATTTGAAGCGCCACTTTATGTTTCGAAACCATCTCTGTTTGGTGTTTGAAATGCTGTCCTATAACCTCTATGACCTGTTGAGGAACACCAATTTCCGGGGGGTCTCTTTGAACCTGACGCGGAAGTTTGCACAGCAGATGTGCACTGCACTGCTCTTCCTCGCGACTCCAGAGCTGAGTATCATTCACTGTGACCTGAAACCTGAGAACATCCTCCTCTGCAACCCCAAACGCAGTGCAATCAAGATTGTTGACTTCGGCAGTTCTTGTCAGTTGGGGCAGAGGGTAAGTGTATTTCAGGAATTGTGAGTGAAAACAGAATTAGATAGACAAGTAGATACTTCTCATGTAAGTTTTTAAGTTCTTAAATGAAAATACAGTTAACTATTTTGCAAAAATAGTACGTAATTACAAAGATTAATAAAACAAAACCTTTAACTGAAAACGGACAGCCTGTTTATCCACACACACTTCTCCACTGGCTTCCCCAAGGTAAAACATTTTCCCCCCAGTGTGTTGCAAAAAATTTCACATAGTGTTATACAGTCTTCTTGACAATTTGCTGCAGTCTGTTTGCCAGTAGGTAGATATTTCAAATGTCACTAATAATGTGTGTAAGATTTGAAGGCTGTTAGAGGATGGTTGTTTATCTCTAAAATGTACATCACCTGCATCACCTTGTCATGGTATCTATTTAAAATACAGAAGCAATATTTTGAATTAGAAGATACTGAATTTTCAAAGTGGATATATTTAAATTTATATGCATTCTAAAACATAAACAAGAATAAGAGATAAAAGAATTAGGTATTAGTTGATTTGTATGGGTATTTCTCAGATAGAGACTTTCATATGAAGTTTGGAGTATTGGAGCTTGAATCCTTGCTATGAAATATTTTCTGCATCATATCAAGATAAATATTTTTTCTGAAAAACTTGTGGTTTAAAACCAGTGCAGTGATTTTTGCATTAGTCATGGTATTGCCATGTGGCTATTACAGAGCTGATGGACATACTTGTTTTGACAAATAAGTTTTAAGTCTTGCCCTCCCTCTCACAAATTAGAATTTGTGTAAGTCCTGACACATGTCCAAACTGGCTTTCCTCACGCTATTGAAAGCAGACATTTCTGTAGTGATAAAAGTTTAGCTGATTGAGAAGAGCATATTTTTTCTATCATTCTGTTGAGCATTATGAAACTACTCTATATAAAACAGAAGTTGCAGGCGGTTCTCCTTGTCAAAGGAATTAAGATCACATTTGATAACATTTTATTTATTTTATACATTGTTCTATTTATGTCAAAGTTTTGAAACTTTTTTAAAGAAGTCTAACATTTGTGTTACTATTTCATATTAGCTTTTCCATTGTTTTCTAAATTTCCTGTCTTGTCCAGATTTTAAATAGAGTATGTTAATTTGCTTCTGAAAGTTGATAGCCAATTAGTAATAGGTTTGTCTTTTTGCAATGTTTTGCAAAGTAGTTATAGTAGGGAAGCTATGCATTATTGGGAAAAAATTTTTTTTAAATTGGACTAGGCAGGAAAGTTAGTTTCAGATGCCTCTGAGCAATCAGGAGATGTTCAGTAGGTAGTGCAGGGTGTAGTATGTTATGAATGAAAATGCATCCTCACTTTGAGTATAATTTCAGACTTCGAAATTTTTCCCCCTATTTAAAGCAAATTATGTGTTCTGTCCTAATATCAAATACTGTTATGTCTGTCCAACCAAACTGAAATGACTGTCCCTTGAGCTAGTTAACTAGTCACATGCATTGGTATCACAGAACAGGTCATTTCCACAATGCATGCCAGTGGCTCTACCCCCAGGTCTGTTGGGTCAGAACTAGAAGGTGGCAGGGCTAGTGTTTTTAAGGCTGAGTTCCTTTGGTGATTTTGGGGTACAACCGTGTAGATAAAGCATTTACTGCTTTAACCAGATGGGATATGTAGATGGCAGTTTCCTTCTGTAAACTGTGAAATGATACTTTCTCATTAGTAAGGTGTCTTTTGGTATTGACCTATAAAAACTTAGAAATGCCTACAGATGAGTATTGGTTAACTAAAATACTTGGGACCAGAAGTGTTTTAGATTTCATAGTGTTTTTGGACTGTGGAACATCTGCGTAGATGTTGGCAGTTGAATATCCCTAATTCAAAACTAAAAACCTGAAACCCTCTGAAATCCAAAACTTTTTAAGTGCCATACTTTAGGTTTTGGAGCATTGTGGACTTGGAATTTTTGGTTTGGGGTATTTAGCTTATAGTTTTTTCCAGTTATTTTGAATTGTTAGGCTTTCTCCTCATAATGCCATAAGGTTGGGTTCACCTGACTGTATTTTGAAAGACTGGTTTAGGTTTTTGGTGGGAATTGCAGGAGATTTCATGAGCTTTCATGGCTGCCTGGTTTGGGTGTTAAGTTAGAAATTTTAGTTAGCAGGATTTCCATGCTCTTTTAATAAAAGTTCACTTAAAAGATTTCTGGATATAAATTTACAGTGAGTATGTGAATTGAATTGATATCTGAAGACATTCTCAGGTTACTTCATTTCAAATGTCTTTTTCAGGGCTTCCCCCCCCCCCCCAAGGAGTCTTTAATTGAGGTGGAAAGGGTAAGGTAGAAATGATTATTCAGAAACCACTCCCAGCTGCATCTGTATATAGCAATATTTCTAGGATTTACTTCTGAGACAGTGGAGTACAATGTCTGAATTTTAAGTTTCATGTACTTTTATTTTTTGATGCTAAATGCTGAAAATAAATTCTTTTAGATTAAGTCAGGTATGTTAGGTGTTAATGGTAAACCAAGTCCCATCCATAGTAGGAAAGATTAAAATTATTCTAATTTTTTTCCTACTAATACGTAATTGCTTTAAGATTTATCTTGATTACCTGTAAGGATCGGACTACATGTAAAGCCCTAGAGTTTTACTACATACAAGGGGTGGTAGAATGAACGTTTCCATTTAAAAATTTATAACAGTAAAAGGCGCACTGTTATGAATGCCCCTCGCAGTGTTTCTTCTTGCCTTGAACACTTTTCCCATCATTCTTACCACCTTTTAAGCAGTTCCAGAAATCGGCTTTCTTATCTGAGGTAAGATCAAAATACAGTGAATGCTGCCTCTGAGTGCCATCCAGTGGGAAGGCAGCTTGTGAAAACGTAACACTGTGTCCTCATTCCCCGATTCACTGGATCTGGCACCAAGTGACTTCTGGCCCTTCCCTAAAGTCAGAATGACCAGGAAAGGTCAATATTTTGAATTGATTCAAGGCATTGAGGCAGCATAACTAAAGACACCCATGAAAGAGGACTTCAGAACTGCTTCAGGAAGTGGAAGAACAATTAGGAGAAGTGTGTTGGAGGGAGTATTTGAAATGCATAATGACAATGTGTTTTTTGCTCTGTTTTTATGTAAACACTTTTTCCATCACACCTTGTGTTTTTATATTCCATGTTCATATTATAACCGTTTTTTGTAGTCAAGTATTGAAATTTGCTATTAATGTAAGATTGATGTTCTTAATCCAGTGTTTACCGTAACCATAAACTAAATTCACATTGAATTAATACTATTCTAAACTATTTTTCAGATATACCAGTATATTCAGAGTCGCTTTTATCGGTCTCCAGAGGTGCTATTGGGAATGCCTTACGACCTTGCTATCGACATGTGGTCCCTTGGGTGTATTTTGGTTGAAATGCACACTGGAGAACCTCTGTTTAGTGGTGCCAATGAGGTATATAACGTTTTGATTCTGTTTTCTTCCATAGATGTGTAATCTGGAGGTTTTTTCCCAGGGGAAAATTGATTTTACCAGATTAGACACTCACATGTGAAGTCACTTTTGAACTTCTTTTATATTCATTTTTTTCATGTTTGTTAGTTGCTGTAGGATGGCGAATTTAAAATAATGAGATGGTAGTTAAGATTTTAAAATTTGCTTATGAAGAGAATGGTGAATTAAAGTAGAAAGTGTTGTTGTATAACTTTTACAGGTAAGAATAAAAGAAAGCTTACAATGACCATGAAAGAACAAGGGCCACCCTGAAAAATGGCATAAACATTGGTATAAATTTGGGGGCCAAGATTTGGAATTGGAAAGAGTAACGCCCCATGTAGCTACAGCCTGGGACGCAGACGGTGCCCTGGAGCCCTAGGGCCGCAGGGCTGCGGAGGCTGTGCAAGCCTGCAGCCCCTGTTAGTCTGTTTCCCTGAGAATTTGGGAGGACAGTCAGTGGCTCCAACTCTCCCTGCTGTGCAGTTGTGAGGTTTTTTTTCATTCTTTTTTTTTAAAGAATAGTTTTTTTTGTTTGTTTGTTTGTTTTGTTTTGTTTTGTTTTGTTTTGGTACCGGGATCGAACTCACTGCTGTGCACTTACAAGGCAGGCACTTATGTCCCTGAGCTAAATCCCCAGCCCCTGTTGCTGATCTTGATCACAGTATTCCTTTGTAAATTAAAAAAGGGCAGTTAATGGAGTCTGCAGTTATTAATAGGTAATATCAGAAACTTGTTCCTTCTTTTTTTCATTTATTTCAGCTTGAGCTAGTTTTAAGGTACTTGTTGGCAGCAGCTACCATAGTCTTTTTTTCTTTTTATCTTATGAAAAAATGAAACATTTTCATAACTAAATAATGAGAATGGCAATGGTTATTGCACTGCGCATTGTTACCTGCAGAGTAGTAACTCAGTACAAGACATAAACCAAAAAAAAAAAAAAAAAATCTTACAAAAAGAAAATAGCATGTTGGCCCTGACTGTCATCCCAGCATCTGGGAGGCTGAGGCAGGAGGATCACTGTGAGTTCAGGCCAACCTGGGATATAGAGTAAGTTTAAGGCCCCCCTGGATAGAAAGAGTCTGTCTCAAAAAAAGACAAACAAAACAAAACAGGAGGAAACAACACAAACTTTATATTCAGTGAACTAAGATAGTAAGATAAACTTTCAGTATAAAAGAAACAAATTAGCATATATATTGAAATATCTTTAAGACAGCCAAATATGTAATTTGAGGATTTGAACTTCTCCCTAATTCTTATTTATGTCTCTTCTGTTTTGCCCTTTGTGTGTGTGTGTGTGTGTGTGTGTGTGAGAGAGAGAGAGAAATATTCATGATATTTCTCATTTGAGGTAAACCATGTGATATTGAGATTGTATGTCTGACCTGACTTATTTCACTTTATGTTCTTGAGTTGTACCCATTTACCTGTGAACACCTCGTTTATCTCTTTCTGTGCCATAATATTTGCTTGTAATATTAAGTACCCCGGAAATGAGTCGTTTTCCTGGGCTTAAACAGTGTTGTGATCATCTGACCCTTAAATGGCTTCTCAGAGTCTCTTCACTGTCAGCCCAGAGACCCTTTCGTGGCTCCCACAGCCCCCCTCTCTGGTGCAGTTCTATGTGCAGCTGCCCTGTGCTTCCCTGCTCTCTGCTCCATGCAGCACCTGGCCTTCTCTGCGGTCCTTTGCATTTCTTCTCTGTGTCTGCAGTGCTGTTTCCCGATAGCACTCAGCTTGGCCCTGTGTGCCTCTGCTCCCCTCACCGTCACCTCAGCAGTGGGCAGGCAGCCTCTCTTTGCCCCATGCCCTGTGGTTTTCCTCCACATCAGTCAGCCTCTGCTAAAGGCTCCTTCATGGCTGTGGTCCTTCATCCCCGGCTTCTGCACCCTCAGACCCACTCAACGGCAGGTCAGAAATACTTAGGGGGAAAGGTCTGCATTCTTTATCTGATATTTATAAGCTTTTTCTTTTGTCATGATCCTGTAAACAATATAATGAATATTTCCATAGCATTGTACTAGGAGTGAAAAGTAACCTAGACATGATTTTATAAATATGTGGGAAAGACTAGGCATGATGGTAGATGCCTGTTAACGCAGTGCTCACAAGGCTGAGGTGCAGAGGTTACTGTGAGTTTGAGGCCACCCTGAGCTACAAAGTGAATTTAAGGCCAGCTTGAACTGCAGAGTGAGACCCTGTCTCAAAAAGACCAGACCAAACCAAACCAAACAAAAAGAACTTAGGATGTGTGAACTATCAACTACAATTCGTAGCAATGTTTACACCATTTTTCACATGTATACAATTTTTTAGGATAGCCCTCATTCCTTCATGATCACACAAATAATAATGACATTTTAAAGGATTTATGCACCCATAGACTTTGGCCATGGGAGGGTACAGTGTGAAGAAGGGAGGATGTTCTTACCTAGAATTAATCCTCTGAAGGTATCAAAGGATGACTATATTTATTTATTATTAGTCTGTTCTCATTGTTACATAGACTTTTTGACAGAGATGTAATAGACTATTTGAATTGAGTCTACACTTAAAACAACTTTATTAGGTCCTTCCTTATGACTAGTTTCCTACCAGTTATTTAAATCCCTCAGAAAACAAACTTTAAAACTTCCCTGTATCCTTTCATAGTGTCATCCATTGTATCCAGGGTCACCAGTGATAGATTGTGCATTTGTTCATCACTGCATGGTTGGTCCCACAAGTCTCAGGAACTTTGTCTTTTGGTCGTATCGGTATTCTTAGTGCCTTGACAAGCATCTGACACACAGGGTGTATTCAATTTTTAATGATGAATTGATGGCAGGATATACAGTGCAAATTACGGGCTTTACTTTTCTCTTTAATACAGGTAGATCAGATGAATAAAATAGTGGAAGTTCTGGGTATTCCACCTGCTCATATTCTTGACCAAGCACCAAAAGCAAGAAAGTTCTTTGAGAAGTTGCCAGATGGCTCTTGGAACTTAAAGAAGACCAAAGATGGAAAACGGGTAAAATTAGGGATACAGCTTTGAGTGGGTTGGTGGGCCCTTCCCTCCTTCTTTCATTATTTCACCAGAGTGAACAGTCATTTTGTATCTCCTTTATAATTTACTTGAAATTAGCATTATAGTAGTCCCTCAATTTGTGAACTTACTAATTTGTTCCATGATTCTGGAAAAGATGGCCATGTTTGTGGGAAAGGTAGCCTCAGTTGCGTTTGTCAACTGATGCAGAATTTGCAAACAAAAACAAAATTTTGCCAAATGCTTCTGTTTGATAACCAAATGGTTTGCAAACAAAAGTGTTCGTGAACTGAGGAACCACTGTACATTCACATTGCCAGTATAGTTTAACCTGAACTGTTAGGTACAGACCAGTGTTTGACTAATGATCAGAATTCTCTTTATGGCTTCATTAAAAAAATAAAGCAAAAAATAAACCTGTGTGACTGCTTTCAGGAACAGCTCCTCTGACTACTGTGCCTTGTTTCAATGTAAACTTAGCAAGTTTAACCTTTGTCTCCCATGTTTGGGCAGACGTATTAGTCAGCCAGTAATACTGCTACCTGAACAGAAGTCAGAATTGCAGTAAATTATTTTTTTAAAGCCCATTTTTGGTGAAATATTTGAAATGATGGTTTTGGATACAAGAACTGCATAGCTTTTCAAGGATGTGAACTGACTATTGGATCCTGTATTAGGTTTGTTTTAGTAATTTTTATTTTGGTCAAACGCTTTTTCAGATCTTTAAACTATGTCAATTTAAGATAGCACATATGTATTAACACTTCTGTTCTATTTATCTGGAAATTATCATGTCTTCTGTAACCTAGCTTGTCCTAGTATTGTATGAATCTAATGTGTAGCTGTATGATTGGCTGTGATACACATACACTGCACCATGTGATTGTAGTAACATATTTCTAGCATTGAAGAGATTCTGTGGTTTTTGCTCTAGTGTCTGTTTTACCCTTGCCTGTTAGTAGTGCTGCCACCAGGTGTCATTTTCTGTGAACTCCAAGATTACTCACTTCAACCTAGCCATGGGGTCTTAGCTTCTAGTATCAAGTGGTTGTACAGTTACTTCCTTCACAGTTGGTTCACAGCTTACTGCCTTCTGCCTTATTCACTCAAATTTCAGACAGTGTAGTTTCCTCTCACAAGACTGTGTTCGCCTCACAGGGAAGGAATGGAAAATACCAAGCCAACATACTACTAAGCCCCCTTTTACCTTTATCCACGTGGCTTGTCAGTCGGGACCCAGTCTTCTGTTGAGCCCAACTACTGAGTGAGACTCCTTAGCTTCACCAGTGTTCAACATAACACCCTATTGGTTGCAATTAGAATGCAGAGTTTGAAACCTACTTTATGTATTTTCTCTGCAATCCAACCTGCTACTGGGTTATTTGGTATTTTTTCCGCTGTCTAATTTCCCAGATTTTTGCTATATAAAGCCAAAGTCAAGTAACTGTAATCTATCACCTATCATTTCTTTCAAATTGAGCTATAGTTACTATCTTTAATTATTTGGAGAAAATTTTCAGGAATGAATTGAGCAGTCTTCATTTTTGAAATTGAAAGTGACTATTTTAACCTACATTTAATATCTGTTAATTAACTAGATTTTTATGAGTTCTTTTCCCTAGTGGAACTTAGTAATTGACTGTGGAAAGAAATTAAAGTACGATATATCTTTTTCTCTTTGAATAAAAATTACTTTTGCAACAAAAAAATCAATTCCATAATCAAATAATTATATTAAGAAAAATATACTGGGGATTTTTCTTTTATATAAGATATAGATTGTAATCAGCTATCTTTCTATAGTTTGATTGGCTTTTTTAAAAAAATATTTCTTGTGCTTTGAAAGTCCATGTTAGAGTTTCCATTAATGAAACATATACCTCCTTTGATGGATAAGTGACACTAAATGATGCTGTTTTGTTCAAATATAACTTACACACAGGTAAGATACACACATTTAAATATTGTTTGCATCTACCACCTAATACGCGATATAGCCATCATCTTTACTTATATGACCCTTTCTGTCATCTCACATCTGATTTCTATAATCATAGGTTAGTATAATGAACAACAAACTTCATATAAAGTAGAGTCTTAAGTATTTGCTGTTTGTTTGTTTTGCTTAAGTGTTTTAGGGAAATGACATTGTATATCTCAGGGTTAATTTCATTTTACTGCCTGATACTATTTCATTGAACGACGGCCATAATTTATATTCAGCTGTCAGTGAACATTTAGGTTGTTTCCAACATAAGATTCTGAGAACATACTTGTATAAGTCTTTTGTACAAATACATTTTCATTTCTCTGGTGGCACTGCCTACAGGCCAAGGGTATGTATGTGTTTGCTCTCTTAAGAGAATAACAAACAGTTCTGCAAGGTTATTTTTATCATTTTATATTTCCTTAAATTTTTTTTCTTGACATACTTTAGATACACATAATGATAACATTCATCTTAGAGAATTTGTACCTCTACATGATATATCTTGCTGCTGCTTTTTTCCCCATTTCCCTCCCATCTTTAATCCTTCTTTCCCTCCTTATTTACAAAAGCTTTTGTTTCCATTTTTTCTTCTATTTTTTAAATCATTTTATATTTCCATGATATGATGTGTCATATCATATCATATTGTATTTGTTTGCTGTAGTCTAAAATATCAAGTATAGATAAATTATTTGATAATTTTCTTCATATCTTTTTTTACTCTTGGTCTGTGTGTTTTTGTGTGTGTTTCTTTTGTTACTAGGGAGAGTTAACCTTTGGTGATAACTTTGGATTTGTCTTCTATTAGATGCTTCATGGTTTTTTGGGTGAGGGTAGCTCCAGGAAATATTAATGACTTCTGATAAATTTAAATGTAAGAATTTTAAGTATAATTTATCCTTACAGGCACTCTTCCTTTCTCCAGGTCTGGCTTTTGTTTGCTGTTATATTCCTTTAGCCTAAAGAACTTCCTTAACTTGTTACTTTTCAGTGGATGACTTCTGACAAGTTCAACAGTCATTTATCTGAAAATACCTTTATTCAACTTCATATTTTCTAGAAGATATTTTCTGTGGATGTGTGAAACTCTGTATTAGCCTTTTTTTATTTTGCAAAACAAAAAGAGGTTATGCTGTCATTTTCTGGATAATGCTGTGAGAAGAAGCTAGTGGTTATTCTTAGCAGTGTTTCTTCTCTGGCCTGGCTGATTTTTATGTTTTCTTTATATCTATTTTCAGCGTTTTGATTATCACCCACTTAGGCTGTGTGGTTTTCTTGAATTCCCCTTAGCATTCGTTGCTTCTTGGGTCTGCGCTTTTGTCATTTTGTAGAAACCTCAGCTGTTCCTCCGCAGATCCTGGGGCTGGGTCTCGTGGGTGCCTTCAGTGGTCTTGCTTACCCAGAGACAGGCTTGCTTTGTTTATTCAGTTTGGTTTTGCATTTCAAGTTTGGGTGATTTCTTTACTCTATTTTCGACTTTACTGATTCTTTCCCCTTTTTTCTGAGTCCATTTGCCTTTAAACTCATTAAATGACTTCTTCACTTCTGATACTTTTTAGTTCTCGCTTTTCTGTTTGTTCTTAACTAAAACTTTCTATTTCTTCTGAAATTCCCCGCCTCGTCACGCATGTTGCCTACCTTGTAACCTACATTCTTTTACCTGTTTATTAGTTATTTTGAAATATTTACCTGTCAGTTTGAACATCAGAGTCATTTAGTAATGTGGATTTTCTGTTAACTTTTTAAAATGGGCTCCTTTGTTCTTTTTTTAGTGTCTGTAATTTTTAATATATGTCAGACTTTGTATTTAGGAATAGTTGAGGTGGAAATAAATCATCTGTCCTACCAGAAACAAGCATCCCCACACTGTTAGCCACTGGAGTGGGGCCGAATCCGTCTCCTTTGTATTTTAGCTGAATCTAGGCTTTGTCTGTTTGACCTAGATTCTGTTCACCACTCTCAGAGGATGTTCCTTTAAGCATGTGTGTGTTGCAGGCCCCAGGTGACTGCAGAGTGCTGTGACGTTACCTGCGGCCACCAGCCTAGCTCTCAGACCCGGAGGGCTTTCTTCCCACAGCCAGGTTCTCCCTGCCTGTGTCCATGGGCTGCCAGCTGCTCCACAGTTGTTCTGTCCCAGAAGAGGATTGTCTTTTTCTGGGATTGATTTAATTCTGGCTTCTTTGGACCCTCAGCTCTCTGATGAGTTTTGAAAAAGCAGTGGCACCATGACTTGCTGGCTGCGTGGCAGCAGTCATCTCAGTTTCTGCATTGTAAATAGAAGCAGAAGCCCAATGATGCTATGCTAATTCAGTTCAAAAATTTGCAGAGATTTTAAGAGTTATACTACTGTCTGTTATAAATAAGTTTTCAGGAAATCTGTATGTGTTGAAAATAATTTACTAATAAGCATTTTCTAAAGGGGATCATAAATAATTTGCTTTCTAATTTTATCTGCTATTAGCAGAGGGTAGGCCCGCACCTCTTTCCTTATAGCACACTTGGATTAAAGGTTGCAGCGTTACAGAACCACGTTGAGGGAGGCCATGCAGCAGGTCTTAGGCACAGGAGTGGAATAGGGTAGTAGCAGCACCGGCTGGATCAGGGGTCAGCCCACTTCCTCTCATTTGCTTGCTTGCTTCCACAGCCTTTAAAAAAAAAAAAAATCTGTGGGCCAGGTATTTAGCTAAGCGGAATAAGCGCCTGCCTTGCAAGAGTGTGGCTGTGAGTTTGATCCCCATTACAAAGAATGAAAATAAAAATAAAAGTTTAGCTGGAGCTGTACAAAAACAGCCGTACTTTGCTGAACCCTGAGCTAGATCTTCATAGTCATACTTGGACTTAAAATTTTGTTGTTCTTGTAAACAGCAGTATTTTTAAAATAGTAATAAGTAGGATTGGGGGGATAGCTCAGTGGTAGACCGCCTGCTTAAAATGCAGCAGGCTCTGGGTTCAATTCCAAGCACCACCCCAAACAAAACAAACCAGCCAGCCCACCAAAATAGTATAGTAACACATGAAAAGGTAGAGCTCTATAAAGTGTCTTTCCCGAGAAAGGCCTCACTCATACTTAAACATATTTGAAGTTAAATCAAGCAGCAAACCCTTACATATTTCATCAAATTTAGAAAAGGACTTTGTTTTCTTGCCTTACAGGAGTACAAACCACCAGGAAGCCGTAAACTTCATAATATTCTTGGAGTGGAAACAGGAGGTCCTGGTGGCCGGCGTGCTGGGGAGTCGGGTCACACCGTAGCTGACTACTTGAAGTTCAAAGACCTCATCTTAAGGATGCTGGATTATGACCCCAAATCTCGAATTCAACCTTACTATGCCCTGCAGCACAGTTTTTTCAAGAAAACAGCCGATGAAGGTACAAATACGAGTAACAGCGTCTCCACGAGCCCTGCGATGGAGCAGTCCCAGTCTTCAGGCACCACCTCCAGCACGTCCTCCAGCTCAGGTCTGAGCCAGTGTGGGGTGGGGCTTAGTGGTTTCTTTACCCAGTGGGATTCTTTATAGGTGTTTGTAAAGTATGTCAAGAAAATGGCAAAGAATTGTTTTACTTAAATCCCTTGTTTGTGGTTAGCAGTAAATTTATCCTCTCCAGAGCTCCACACCACTTAATTATGCATGTAATAGTTGCAGGTAGTATTTGTCATATGCCTGGATTTTTCTCTTAACGTGACTCACCATGTTGTAAAAGTGGTCGATGTGAGAAAACTTAGTTTTAGAGTATTTACTGATTTTGTGAATATACTTTTAAGTTGGCATTTCAGATTTTTCTTTTCTTTTTGGGGACATTCTCCCATTGTACACTTTTTGAGTATCACTTTGGACAGAGGTGAGTGGAAACACCCCAGTTACACTGTGTTGTGCTGTTCAGGTGGATCATCTGGGACAAGCAACAGTGGGAGAGCCAGGTCAGACCCCACGCACCAGCATCGGCACAGCGGTGGGCACTTCACGGCCGCGGTCCAGGCCATGGACTGCGAGACGCACAGTCCCCAGGTGAGCCGTGTGGTGCTGTGGCTCCTGCCCCTCCTGGGTTTAGGATCGGGCATGTCATTTATTCTGAAGGCTCGTGGGTCCTCATTTCTGAGAAAATAGTCCCCGAAGCACGTTCCGGTAAGCTATAGAAAGGGCTAACATTTAAGCTGGGCATGGTGGCACGTGACCATCATCCCAGCTTCTCAGGAGACCGAGGCAAAACTCAATGGAAAAAATCAGGGAGGCTCAAAATCAAAACTGTGAACAGATTCAGAAAACAGAACTGAGTACTAACACCATGGAGGCAGAATAATTGTAATCCAGAAGTTGCTCAGAACGTAAGGGCGAGGACCACTGTAGCGTGGAGACCAGGACTTCGAAGTTCAGAGACTGCTGTGGTCCGTGAGGTGAACACAGGGTGAGTGTTTGAAACAATGGCTGCTGTCCACCCACCAAATGCTGGCCTTTTCTTTGTTCTGTTTTGAAGACAGTCTCATTATGTTGCCGAAGGTGGCCTGGGCAACATAATGAAACCCTCTTTGGGGAGAAAAAAAGAAAAGGCTCGCATTTATTGACTGCCTGCCCTGGTCTTGTAGTATCACAGGCCTGGCTTCTGAGTCTTGTTTGATTTTTTATTTTTTGTCCCCCCTCCCCATGTTTTTTGATTTTGCTTTTGGTTTTAGACCCATTAAAGAGAGGATTTATGTAACCTATTTTTACATTTCGGTGAAGCGGGCAATGGCTGTAACCTTTGTAAACTAACAGTCGTACATGGTGCCTGCTGGGCTGGTGAGAGGTGGCATGCCATGTACTGGGGAGTCAGCCTGACCCCAGTGCCGCTTCCGCTTCTGGGATGGATAGTGACCCAGCCTGTGCACACTCAGTGCTATGGGAAAGCCTCACACGGAGCTGGGTTGGCACCACCATCAGTTACTATTTGCTACGCTCTGGGGCAGTCTTCCATATTTCTCAGTTTGTCCCCACTCTTCCATTTTCTCTAATCATTGTTCCAAACTTTTCTGCTCTTTGCAGAAGCCTTTGACTCGCTCTCTCTCTGTGGCTGCCCACTCCTGCTTTGTAGAAAGAGTCTTCAAATAGGAGCTTCCTCTAATTTATATGAGACAAGCACACAGTCCTGCCAGTGTGTGCCATGTCCACTCCTTGCACCCCTTGTCATTAGAGAAGCGCATTTCCTCTCGTCTGAGCCTGAGGCAGCCTGCATCCTTCCGTGGCCACTGTTGGTCAGCAGCATTTGTTCTCAGGTCTGCGCTGTGTCCGTTAGGATCCCGCCTTGGCTGCTTGTCTTCCTCCTGCGCTCCCGCTCTCTGCTCAGGCCTGCTCGGGCTGGCTTTCTGCCTCGGCTCCGCTGCCTGCCTCAGTGGTGCTCTTTATCAGCGAGTGCTCATCGCCCTCTGCTTTCTGGGACAGCATGCGTTCCTGTGCCCTCAGTCCCCTGTCGTGCTTTCTCCTGCTCTGCCCGCTGTGAAACTTGAGCATGCCTTTGAGCGCCATGCATTACGCCTTTTCTCATAGGTCTCACCCACGCTGCCTAGGGGCTGCGCTCACCGTCTCTGTTGCAGACCTTCTTGGCTGTTTCCCTCGGACTGCTTCACACTTGAGCCCTGTGGTCATTGTTCAGAGTCGTGTACTGTACACTCCACTTTGCAAGTGTCCGCCTAACGCTGTACATGTATCGCCAGCCCAGCTTTCCTGCTGTTATCTGTTCTTTGCCGTAAACATAGCTGTTTGGTGAGTCGTACGTGTGGGCACTGGGGTTTTAACCCTTGGCTCTTCTCCCACACTGACATGGGCACCTGACCCCATGGCTGGAGCTATCTGTGTTTCAATCAGGGTGTCTTGACACGCCCACCCCAGTCCCGTTCAATTCCCAGCCATTGCCATGCTTTTCTCTGCAGCCACATGAACTGGACTTTGAAACCGTCTGATCTTTTGATTTCCCCTACTTCAAGCCAGTGTTTGACTTCCCTTTGGACCTTAAAAGCCAGAGTTCTCACCATGATGGTGCTGCTTTTCATGATCTGGCTTCTTCTGGGCCCACCTGTATCCTATGCCCATGCTGATTTTTTAAAAATACAAAACTGCCCATGCCTTTCTCACATTGCTTAGGTTTTCACCCTGCGATACTTTTTCCTCACACTTCGGCTTAGTAACTACTATTGATACTTTGTCTCTTCAGTGTTACTACTTCCAGTGGACACAGTGGTGCACACCTGTAAGCCCAGCACTGAGGGAGGCTAAGCCAGTTGGTTCACAAGTTCGGGTATACCCTGGACAACTTAGTGAGACCCTACCTCAAAATAAAACATAGTTAAAATAGCTGGGAAATTGGCTCAGTGTGGAGGCCCTGAGTTGAGTTCCTAGTGCCAAGAAATCAAAAGTCACTACTCCCAAGGATATCCCAAATTCTTTAGGATATCCTACTGTCTTCTCTTACATTAAATACTGCAGACATACCGAGAATAATAAGACAACTGTGTACTGTGTATTTCCTGACTGTATTTGACAGATAGCAGTATTTTGGTTTATATTTGAGGTACATTGGGCCAGTTCTTGCTATGTTTCCTAGCCTGGCCTCAAACTTCTAATCCTCCTACCGCAGCCTTACAAGTAGGTTGGATTACAGGTGTGAGCAACTCATTTTTGAATAATATAGTCACATGGTTAAACAGAAGTATATATAAAAGGAGGAGTCCAGAGGCTGGGAATGGAGAGGGGATAAGTGAAATTAAAAAATATATATATATATATAAAAGGGGATTCAAGAAAAACCCATGTCCTTTAGCTACCCAGTTTCTAATAAAACTATTATTTACTTTTCATATCCTTTTTTGGAGATATTTTTATGTGTATACACAGATGCTAACATAGATTCCTCTCCCAACTTGTGTACACAAGTAACATCATGTCATACATACCTGTACATCTTAAGTGTGTATCTTGGATCTTTTACTACATCAGTCCACAGAGAGCTGCTTCGTTTTTGCAATTTCACAGTATTTTATCTCTTAAATCCATAAATCATCTCACTAGTTGTCCCCTCCTGTCTCCTTTAATGTTTGCAGTACTGGGGCCTGAACCTAGGGCTTCGTGCGTTCCAGGTAAGCACTCTACCAGTGAGCTACGTGGCCATCTGTTTCTCCAAATTCTGTGACAGTCTCACTAAGGTCTCCAGGCCAGCTGTGACTTGGATGCTGCCTGCTTCAGCTTGCCCAGTACAGGCGTGCACCACTGTGTCCTGCTCAGTAGTTTCCTACTGATGGACATTCAGCTTATTTCCAATTTTTTTCACTATTACAAATGTTGATATAGTAAATAACACCATATGTACATCATCTATACAGGTGCCAGTCGTCACGTACAGATTCCTGAAAGCTATTAAAAGTAAAATTGCAGAGTCAGAAAGTAAGATGACTTTTATTTTTAGTAAATATTACCAACTTGTCCTCCATGATTTTATAGTCAAAGAATTTGAGAAGCTTCATTGTTTAACATGTTCACGACGGGGCCATACATGCATGACTATCCCATCAGGTGGCTTGGCTTGTACCACAGTCACACATGTACTGCTGGTGGGAACATGTTAAAAACTATTAAACCCGTAATCCCTGCACTCAGGAGGCAGAGGCAGGAGGATTGCCGAGAATTCGAGGCCGGCCTGGGCTAGTGTGTTCAAGACCAGGCTGCTCTTGAGGACCCTATCTTTGAAAACAAAACAACAGCAACAAAAAAAGCCAAGCAGGGAAAAAAAAATTTTGTGACAGTGCTAGGGTGTGGCTCCTCACCCTGTGCACAAGCCCCTTTGTCTCATCACCAGGTCTATAGACCCCACACAAAATCCAAGTCCTTAGAGTAATCTTCCCTTACCAGTGGTTTTTTTCTTTTCATAGTTTTGCTTATTTGTAGTCAGCTGTGGTCTGAAAATACTAAGTGGAAAAGTCCAGAAGTTTTAAACTGTGCTCACTGCTGCACAGTGTGGTGAAATCTTGCATCATACTGTCCGATTCTATTCTGTCCTTCTCTGTGTGTAAATCACTCCTTTGTCCACGTTTCTACGTGACCTGTCCAGCATTTGCGTAATAACCGTCTCAGCAGATCGACTGTCACAATGTGTGGTGTGTATGAGTAATCTTTATTTTACTTAAAAATGGTTTCCAAGGCCAGCAGCAGAGATGCCAGCAGTTCAGCCTGGCCAAAGAGCAGCCATGAAGTGTTTAAGTGGAAAGGTGACAGTGCAGTAAGATGCTTTGGAAGAGAGACCACATCGGCATCACTTTACTCCAGTGTACTATTATGATTGTTCTGTTACTCTCTTACTGTGCCTCATTTATAAATTGAGCTTTACCACAGGTCCATACATAAGAATAAAACAGGACAATCATTGCTCCATATCCATAATTCCACATCCATGGGTTCAGCCAACTGCAGATGAAAAATGTTTGGGAAATGTTTGCATCTATACTGAACATATCCAGACTTTTTCTTGTCCGTATTCCTGTACAATAAAACTATGTAGCTCAACTGTCTACATAGCACTTCTAGTAGGTATTGGCAATAATTAGTGGGTTGAGGTACAGCTCAGCAGCACAGTACTTCCATGGCAAGTGTGTGATACTGAGTTTGATTCTGGGTCCCCCTCTGCAAAATTAGAGATGATCTGAAGGAGTTTGGAGGATGTGCATAGGTTCTACACAAATACCACACCGTTTTACATCAGGGACATGCACATTCATGGATATTGGTATTCACAGTGGTCCTAGAACCAGCACCCTGCCAATAAGAAAGATCCCCTGTATGCAGAGAGTCTACCAAAAAACTTAACACATACTTCAGCAGCTCACTGTGCTGATAAATGTGTGGAAACCAATGACCACCACTCTGAGAACCTCTTGTTACTGTGGAGGCCGAAGGTAACTTGTGTTGATCTCATGGTGTCTCCGTAAATTTAGTGTCAAAACATTTACACCGGTTTTTCTTTTCCTGGTGTATACATTTCTTTCGGTGAACTCTCTCTGTAGGGCTCAGTGCTGTGCAAGGTTTTATGTGTGCACTGGGATTTGGAACTTGCCAACCAACCATGGATGAGAAGGGCCTTTGTTGTGTAGGTTAAGTTTCACCCAAAATGATTGGGACTAGAATTGTTTTATGTTTCAGAGTTGTTCAAGTTTTGGAGTATTTGCATAGACTTCGTCAGTCAACTGTGTCCAATCTGGAAATCTGAAATTCTGGTGCTTCACTCAAAATGTTTTGGATTAGGGCTGCTCTACCTATGTTATATTTTCTAAGAACTCGGCCGTTTTTTTTCTATTGGATCATTTTCAGTAGTTTCTCTTAAAGTTTGGTTCTCATGGTATCTTCGTTGAACAGTAATATATGAGGATTTATGCTAGCCTCTGATAGAGACATAACCTTTGCCTCTCCAGAGCTCAAGTGACATAAGAAAAATACAGTGGAGCATGAGTAAAAATTGCAAGTAGCATTAGTCACAAAAAGAAAGTAAGGGCTGGGATAGCTCAGAAGTATTGCACTTAACTAGCACCACAGGGGGGAAAGAAAGAAAATAGCAAGGGATAGTGTCACAGAAAATGACTACTTAGTTGGATGAGTTGTATTAATTAAAGCAGGCCAGACTCTTAGTGATAAAGCCCCAATGTGTGGTACACAGTACTTTTCTCTGTTCTTTGTGGGACAGCCCAGAGTGTGTGTTCATGTTAATGGCATGGCCGTCATCTGTGTCCTAGACTCCCACCACCATCTGTGATTGCACCGTGCCCCAGTACCTGGTTGTCCACTGTGCAGTGTCCTGTAGACAGGAGGGGTTGGGAGATGTTGTGTGTGCCGGGCTGTGGGTGAGGTACAGGATCATTCTGTCCATAAGTGAATGCGTAGCCGTGCCCGTGGCAGGCCAGGAAGTACATAGATGCCTGGAATGAGCAGAGTTTGTGGACAGCTGGCAGCCCTTGCCATAGAGGGGCAGGGCAGCATTAACCAGAGTGCTTAGTGCAGACTCCAATCCGAACTATTGAGAAAGAGCATCCAACTTGAGCTTTAGAAATAGGATCATTCCAGGGCAGAGAGGTCATTTGATAGATGGAGACCTGTGTAGTTGGAATGGAGATAGCTGAGGAAGGAGGTTGGAGAAATGGTGTTGGCCAGATTATACAGGTATATGGATTTTGTTTTTCTGAATGAAGTTAGAGCCAGGATTTGAAACAGGGAAGTGATCAGATTTATGTTGGAAAAGGGTTTTCCTGCTACTCTTTGGAGCATGGGAGGGGGCGGGCAGGAATAAAAGCGGGGAGTTCATTTTGGAGGGCATTGCGTCAGTCGGAGGGAGCGCACCAGTGTCCCGGCAGAGTGGTCTGCTCTGAGGTGGACCTGGGACTGTCGCTGGTGGGTGAGGTAGAGGGAGGAGTTGTCAAGCAGCCGGATGGAAAGCGATCCTTTACTGAAACAAGGAAGATGGAGAAGAGAACGTAGAATATTTCTCTGGGACCTGCCAAAATACTGTTTTGTACTTTATAGAAAACAGTTGTCTAACCTTGGCTGGCATGGACAGTGCTCTCAAGGAAAGACAGTGGCTAGGGAAATACATGATCCATTGTATGGATGTAACTTCCAAAAAGTGCCACTTTCGTGGTAAAATACTTTTTTCTCTGGCACATAACTTGAATTTTGTATTTTAGAACTACCTAACACATTAAAAGTCTCATAATTAATGAAAACGCTTGTGTCGTAGCTTCTGATCGAGGATTAAAGCTTGAAGGCAGCACTCTAACCTTTACGGAATGTCCCTGCAGGTGCGTCAGCAGTTTCCAGCACCTCTCGGCTGGTCAGGCACTGAAGCTCCGACACAGGTCACTGTTGAAAATCATCCCGTTCAAGAAACAACCTTTCACGTAGCCCCTCAGCAGAATGCGTTGCATCATCACCATGGGAACAGTTCCCATCACCACCATCACCACCACCACCACCACCACCATCATGGACAGCAAGCCTTGGGTAACCGGACCAGGCCAAGGGTCTACAATTCTCCAACAAATAGCTCCTCTACCCAGGATTCTATGGAGGTTGGCCACAGTCACCACTCCATGACATCTCTGTCTTCCTCAACGACTTCTTCCTCGACATCTTCCTCTTCTACTGGTAATCAAGGCAATCAGGCCTACCAGAACCGCCCAGTGGCTGCTAATACCTTGGACTTTGGACAAAATGGAGCTATGGACGTTAATTTGACCGTCTACTCCAATCCCCGCCAAGAGACTGGCATAGCTGGACATTCAACATACCAGTTTTCCGCTAACACAGGCCCTGCACATTACATGACTGAAGGACACCTGACGATGAGGCAAGGGACTGACAGAGAAGAGTCCCCCATGACAGGAGTTTGTGTGCAGCAGAGTCCTGTAGCTAGCTCGTGACTACATTGAAACTTGAGTTTGTTTCTTGTGTGTTTTTATAGAAGTGGTGTTTTTTTCCAAAAACAAAGTGCAAAGCTGCTTGAATCAGAAGGAGATTAACACACTGAACCGCTACAAGAGGGCAGAGCTTTTTTTTTTTTAACTTGAAAAGATTGCAAAGGGACAATGAAGTTTTTAAGAGCCATGTCCAAACTCATCTTCACGGATAGCTCAGAGGTACCCTCTTTTTGCCTCCCCATTTAACTTGCCACCTCCCAGTCATAGTGGGCTTTTTGTCTTTCTGTTCAACAAAAGTTAAAGTTCAGATGTTGGTCTTGGTCATCTGCCAACTGATTTTAAAAATAAAAAGGCACTGCACATCATTTGCATAAAGGGCCCCACAGGGTGGTTTTTCTTTCTCCCCCCCCCCCCCTTTCTGCCTCCCCCCTTTTTTGTTTGTTTCTTTTTGGGTGAGGGGGGAATTTGGGTTTTTTAAGTCCTCTAAACACACTTGGGCACGGAAATGCAGTACTGTAAGGAAGAGGGACCTCCAGCTCACATAAACATCATCTTCAGCTGTATGAAAGGGACGATTGTGTTGGCGTTTGTCAGGCACACTGAGCATGCTAAGTGGCGGGGATCAGGACTCTCCTATCTGAACCTACTGAGGAACAAAGCAGCGCTGACACGGGAGCCCATGGGTCTCCTGTGGGAGAGGCCGCAGGAGAATGGGACGGAACATGACTGGTCTCCTAACCAAGGTGCACTGAGAAGCAATCAACGGGTCAGTCGTGGCCAGTCCTGGGGAGGTCTGAGTGGTGGTCTTTGGGATAACCTTTGGCCTTATGGATTTGGACTCGACATGAGAAGAGCCTACCATTTCAGATGCAATCACTTGTGGACATGCTTTTGCAGACAGTCCTTAATGCTGAAAACACAGAGAATGGGTAATTCAAGAGGCCTTTCTTTTAAAATAGACTTTTGTGACCCACTAATTGTAAGGTATTGCAAGGTCACTTTGCGTGTGTCATAAA
Source organism: Hydrochoerus hydrochaeris (assembly GCA_004027455.1). Classification (NCBI taxonomy): domain Eukaryota; kingdom Metazoa; phylum Chordata; class Mammalia; order Rodentia; family Hydrochaeridae; genus Hydrochoerus; species Hydrochoerus hydrochaeris. The sequence continues at coordinate 23,446 of PVLA01011057.1, forward strand.
GTTGACTTCTTATTGGTTGAAGGTCACAGAAGTAGTGGTTTGCTTTGATGGAAATAGCTACAGCTGTGTCCCTTCCTGCTTTTTACTTTTGCTTTTTTCTCGGCACGTGGTATCTCCACCATTTCTTCTGCACAAAGATGTCTTCTGTTCATCCTGAACATTTTTAAAAAATGCAGAATTTTATGTGACTGCTTTTTTGCCTCACAATTATGCTGTGAATTTTACAAAAATTTATTTTCTTTTTTGATAATTTATTGTACCAAAGCTGTTTTTATAGCACATAGATGTCTGTAACCAATAATGTAGCAGTTCTGCACTTTGACACAAGGTGTAACTAGACCATTTTTAAATGTCAGTTGAAAATTATGGCTGTACTATTGCTTAAACAAAACTGGAACTGTTGTTGAATCCATAGCCAATACATTTACAGCAATCTGTGTACTGAACATAATAGGTTGACATCTAACTCCAGATCACAACATCTGTCGCAGTCTCAGTGTGTTCAGGCTTCCGAAGGTAAAGAAAGGCACACTGGATCCAGGAGCTGTGGAGCCAGCAATTGATTCCTAGATTCCTGATTAACCTGCTTGTGCACTTGAACGCAAGACCTTGCTCCCTTGCTCTCACCGCCAGGCCCACAGCAGGAGCAGGAGAGAGCAGGCGAGCTCTGCACGCCCCCTGACGCGCAGGGCTGGAGTGTAGCGGGTGCCTCGGTCCAAGATGACGCTGCCTTAAATGTAACACAGTCCGGCAGTCGCTAAATTTGTGTTCCCCTCTTAAATTGACCAGTGTTAGGGTGTGATGTTTTTGAGCGGTTGAATTGGGAGAATGAAGATAGCAAAATTTACCTGTCCAGGATCAAAGAAGCCTAGAAAAGAAGCAGTAATCTACCTCTGCCGATAACCCTGTTCGAAACAGCAGCAGGACACCACTTTACTTCTCATGGGTCAACTCCATGTGGCTGGCTAGGTCAGTTTTCTGAACAAAAGCAGGTTTTTATATGTAAATGATGACGAGAGAAAGGCTTGAGACTGTGTAAATGTGAATGGGAACTCGGAAATAATCCGTTTTTATAAACCACAGAATTCTGTTGTTAATCAGGAGATCCGTATTTATTTTGTAATTAAATGTCAAGCCTGTGGATGATTTTTTTTTAAAACTTGGTAGTTCATAAAGGTTTACAGTGAATAAAAGGATATCATCTTGAGTATAGCAATATCAAAAGGGATTCCGTAGTTACTGCTGTTTAGGAATAGGGAACATAAAGATATTCTATGGGTCAGGGCATTTTTTTCTGTGCTGGTTGCCACATCTTAGCAAGCACCAAAAAACTAAAGCAGTTTTTAAAATGATATTTACATAAAGAAAATCATAAAATCCAATGCTTCTGCATACTGTGTTATGTTACAGTCCAGTTTTGTGTGCTTTACTACACAGTTTGGTTACAGGACTCCTGTGCATTGTAAACATAAACAGCATGGAAAAGGTTAAATACCTGTGTTCAGATTGTAAGATCTAGTCCGGACTTGCTGTGTATATTGTAACGTTAAATGAAAAAGAACCCCTTTGTATTATAGTCATGCGGTCTTATGTATGATAAACAGTTGAATAATTGGTCCTCAGACTCTTTACTATGCTTTTTAAAATTAATTTAAGAAAAAAATGTAAACAGTAAAAACCTTCCTATGCAGTTAACCTGGTCCAGGTCGGTAGGTCTACCGAGTATAAATTCAGTCAAGTGTGTAAAAAGGGTAATACTTGAGTCACATCAACGTAGGCTTCACCTATCTCTGAAAGTGAAAATTGGAGGTTTGACAGATCACTTGATTTTTAAAATTGATTCTTTATCTAAATAATGACTACATTCACACAGTTTCTGACACAAAGTGCTGGTACTTTAGTTGGTAGTGTTGAGAGTGGCAGAGGGCTGTGACCTGCCTGGGTTAGGGACACACGGACCTGTCTCTCCTTCTCCGGGCCCTCGGGCGCATCAGGGGTTTCGGTGCGCACGGTCTAAGAACTTCTGCCACAGTGAGTCAGGCTCTAAGCTGAAGTTTTCCTGTTTTATAAATTAACCTGCATAAGTATATGTAAGGTGGCTCTCGGCAGGTAAGAAACTGAAATAGTTCAATGTTAAATTCTGTAAAGTTCAAGTTGGTAAAGTGGAACTTAGCACATGTCACAGTGGAAAACTTTTTAGTTTTTTTCTTAGGGTCTGAGAATTAGTAAGTGAAATATTTTGTAGACCCCCCCCCCAAAAAAAAAAACACCAGGCCTTATTTAATGGTTCAAACTATCCTATGTTAAAAGTTCGTTTAGCCAGGCATTTAGCTCAGCAGCCTAAGCGCCTGCCTCACAAGTGCAAGGTCATGAGTTTGATCCCTGGTACAAAAAGAAAAAAGTTCGTTTAAAATGCAGTAATTGTATAAGGCCCTAAAGTCCTTGCCACTGTTATTCCCAGCTGGTGTGCGGTTAAGTTTACCGCCATACTCTTTTTAGGAAAACGCAGAAGTCACAGGTGAGGCTGAGACGGCACTGCCTACCCGATGATTCCCTGGTCTCCCTTTGGCTGGTCCACCTAGGCTGGCCCTCGATAGGAGCTCAGTGCTCCTGTTGGTGGGTATTTTTGTAGTGACTATATGTGACAGACCCAACGGTATATCCCAAAACCGTGACTTACCTTAATGTTATATATGAAGCAAGTCTGAAAATGTAAGATGAAGGGGACAGAAGCTGTGCACAACTTCGGTCTGCTGAGACTGTGTTTACATTTTTAAAACTGCACTACCTACCGCCCAGAGGTTGGGTTTCTTCTAGGGCCAGGGAGCCGAGCAGGTGTCCGCTTTCTCAGGGCCATGCAGGCTGGCTTCCTGGGGTCACAGTACACCTCAAGTAATTGTTAGGCTGCAGAACAAGAGAAGAGACCCCAGGAGAGCAGTAGCAGATACTGTTTTAATGCCTAACAGTATTGTGTGGCTTCCTGTAAGAAGCCGTCCCGAGCAGCGAGCCAGCGGGCTTCTGCCGGGACAGGGACTCCACAGTCCCGGTGCCGGAAGCAGCGACTGTCGCCCTGCCAAGCACTTCTTCCCTGCCGGAAGTGGCTCAATGCTATTTGCGGTTAGAAGTGGAGAAGAGCCAGGGGTGTTTGTGTGTCATAACCTTTTGCACAGATGATACCCTAGCACTGAAAGCAAGGGCTTTTCCCCTTTCAGTATTGGTTTTTTTTTTTTTAACCCCAGTCTCCAGAGACACCAGTATTTCTCACACAGCCTGTGGCCACTCCCTCAGGTTCCGATCTCATCCTGACAGCCCCCAGGTTACAGGTAGGGTCTGCGGCACTGCACCCGGTGGATTCCCGCTGTCCCTGGCGGGGCCTGTGGGTGCTTCCATGCTAGGGCAGGGGTCACAGTGGTGTGCCTGTTGCATCTTTGCACTTGGGTCGGAAACAGAGGTGGCGACGTTGTGCTGAGGGTTGGGGAAGGGAGGGCAAGTCCATGGGCACAGCCAGGTTCATAGGGCCAGGGGCCAAGGCCCATGGCGTGGACGTGCTCTGCTGTGTCCCCATAGCTAAGAAGACCCAGTTTCCAGGTCACCGTGTTATGACATTCGCTGTTTGAAAGACCGCAGTTTATTTGTCTTTGCAATTAAATTTTCTAACACTGCAACTTTTGGGGGGTTTGGGTTTTTATTGTATTGTACACTTGCTGTTGTACACTTGGCGTGGTGGGAGAGGGATCCTGCAGCAGAAAGGGTCTGCCGTGCCTTTGGTGGTGGGCTGGTGACTTCCTGTCACTCTGGTGCGGGGAACTGAAGAAGTCAGGTGGTGTGGGACAGCCAGGCTCCTTAACTCCCCCAAAACGCTGCGAGATGGTTGAAGAGTGGGAGTGGGCTGCCTGAGGGAGCCTACGCCGGTGCCCCAGCCTGTGGCAGCCGTGTTCCGGTGCCATGACAATCCAGGGTGCCACTCTGGTTACCCAGCCCTGTGTGACAGGAAGTGGGCGCTGCAGAAGGGTGCTGGCGATGGGCTGCTCAGTGCTCAGCAGTTAACCCGCATTTTCAGGAATCGGGTCACAGACCCAGGTCAGAGTTTGAGTTCAGAGTGGCCGGGTCTGGGTGTGGTCTCCGAAGCCTGGCAGGTAATGTGGCCACCTTGTGGGCAGGGAGCGTGTAGCACGTTCCAGGGTGTTGGATCCAGGCCTCCAAGAAAGGCAGAAATTGTCAGAGGGCACTGCTCGCGGTGCGCCCTGTATGGAAGGGACCATGAGACATCCTGCCAGATCTCCGATGTTGCAGAGAATGGCATGTGTTAAGTTATACCCTGTCTGGGGCCAGGATTTGCTCCCAAATTCTCGGGTCTGGCAAGGCTCGGAAACCCCCTAGGGTGCAGCCCTGCTCTGTGTCAGGTTCTGCCCCCACCTCCCGGCTCTGGTGGCCTCAGACCCTGGCTGGCCTGGGCCTTAGTGCTGCCATCTTGTGCCTGTCCCTTCCTTTTGCCAGCCCACTTGGCTGTTTGTCAAGGGATGGTACCTGGGCTCCAGTTGCTGGATTTCCTGTGGCTTCTAGCAGATAATGCACATCAAGTCTTAGCTGTACTCGGGGTACAGGAATTGTCCAAGAAAGGAAGTGGCACTGCCTAACAGAGCTTAGGCCTGCAGCCTGAGTGAGCTCTGCTTCTACCGGGTCACAGCCAGCACGACTCGGAGAGGAGGTGAGCGTCTTCGCCAGGAATAATTAAACGGCTTATTGTGTAGTCCCACATCTGGAGGCTTTCACGGATGTTAACATTCCTTCCCCAGTTGCTTCTGCCTCGGCACAGTACCTGTATCTGTTCTGCAGCTTGGAGAGCTTCCTCTGATGGTTTACTTTGCCACAACACCATGCATGCTACTTGCATGTGATACGGCACCTCGGATGGCCTTCCAGTAGAACCCACCTCGGCAGCGTGGCTCTCTGGAGGGTAACTGCAATGAGGACCCCAGGAGCCTCTGAAACAGCGCTGTCTCCAGGGCCTGGGGACCAGTGACCCCACCGTGTGCTGTACCCCCTTGGTCTGTCCCTGGTGGTTTTGCACACTTCTGCGCCCTGCACACCCAGTGGGTGCGTGGGACCAGGCAGTGACTGAGACTTGGGGGAAGGGCACCGTCCCGCTCTTCCTCCTGCAGCCAGGTGGCTGCTGGTGCCCCTGCCATCCCAGCTGAGACTTCCCATCCTCCCCAGTCCAGGTGGTGCTGGGTGCTGGGCCACGAGGTCTCCACCCCCTGCACATTTGCTTCTGCTGTGTTGCAGAAGGGCAGGGCCACAGGGCCCAAGGCGAGAATGAAAGCCTGGTTCCTGCAGAGTGACCCGGTGAGCCTGGGAGAACAACCGAGACTGACCTTGTGCGTAGAGGCCCCCCTCCCCCCCCCGTAAGGAAAAGCACCGTGGCTGCTCCGAGGGATGGTAGGGGATGGTAGGAGGAGTGGGGACAGCTCAGCTGGGGTGGGAGCCGGCGCAGCCACCCTGCGTGCTCAGAGTGCAGGTGCTCAGAGTGCAGGCGCGCAGGGAGGTTGGCGGGGCCGCCAGGCAAAGGGCAGGGCACCATGGACAAGTGCCTCGAGGGACCACGGGAGGGGATCTGAGAGCCCGGACGAGTGCCAGGAGAAGCCCCTTTCCCTGCTGGCTGAGATCCCCAGGGAGCTCCAAGGAGGGGCTCTGCACCCCAGCACTTCCTGACAGTGATGCGGAGTCCCAGGCCCAGCCCAGGCCCGCGCAGCCCGTCTGTGGTGTGGACAGATTTACAGTATTTTAATTTTAGTTTTTTGAGACAGGGTCTTGCTATGTAGCCCAGGCTAGCCTCGAACAAACAGCAATCCCCTGCTCCAGCCTCCCAAGTGCTGGGATTACAGGGGTGAGCCACCACGCCTGGCCATTGTGGCATAATCAGAAAAGCACGCTTGAATGTCTTGGCTTCCTGGATGCAGTGCAGTCGGAACTTGTTACTAAACTAGGTACAGTGACGTGGCAGGTTCCCAAAGGACATAATATAGGCTGATGTTACTCTTAGACACGCTTATCAAAGTATTTGTAATTCCTGTAGTCAGGAAAAAAACTAAAAAATTTGAAATCGCAGAATTCATTCATTCATTCACATATTTGACAGGGTCTCACTATGTAGGTCAGGCTGGCTTCAGACTCTCAGCAATCCTCCTGGGTCAGCTTCCTGAGGCCAGCATGTACCCCTGCGTCCTGCTCAGACTTGAGTCACCCAAAGGGAAAAATGAAAATGAGATTGCAACCAAAATAAGTCTCGGGCTCCTTCGCTAGCCGTTCAGGGAGGGCCACTTACTGCCAACTTACGTCGTTTTTGATAGCAGCAGCTGAAGAAATGTGCTAGAGAGAGAGAAAGTAAACTTGCCTGAGCCCACTGGCCTGTCACCAATAACAAATGATCAAAAGTGACACTAGAAGCCGCATCCATAGTCGGTCAGCAGCGCACAGGCTCCTGGCTGTCTGTGAGAGTCTGGTTAGAAGGTTAAATACGTGTCCCTGACGTTGCTGCTCTGTTGCCGAGGGGTCAGGACCTCCTGGGGAAGTGTTGGAGACTTCGAGGAAGGCTGTCAGCAGTCTGGGGATAACTACAGGCCGAAATATTTTCCAAGCTGAGAAAACTAGTGCCGGTGCAACCTAAAGCGGAATCTAAGATGTGTTACAACGGATGGTGGCAGAAACAGTGTGAAACAGAACGTATCTGAACAAAACTCTCGAACTTGTGAGACGGGAAGGTGGTAAAGTCTGCAGTGAGTAATCTTCCTACCTAAATCAGCAAGGACTTCTTGGAAAATACTTGAATCTATTCCGTGTCATGGAACCGATACTGTCAGCAGTGACCTTCATTTGCTCTTGTGGTTATAACTATCAGTAGTGCCACAAATTTTTCCCCCAGAAATAGTAGCTGGTGTGCTGACGTGGCCTACGGTACAGCAGCAGACTGGTGGTTTGGTAGTGATCAAGTATCATTTTAAATTTGGAGCTCAGGACCAAAATTGACTTTTTATTTTGAAATGAGAATTGTGCTTAACCCTGAACAGCTTTGGAAGTTCACCTTCACTGCAGATCTGATAGTTTTTTTTCATGTCACCAAGCAAAACAATGTGGATGCAAAACTCATTCTGTGGAAGGCACGTGGACAAGAGCGAATGTGTGAATCACGACCACTGTTAAACTGCTTCATCTGCTTCCTGTACTGACACTGAAGCAAGAAGCAAAGCTGTGTTCCCACGCCCGAGTTCAGGAGACACAGTGTGAGCCAGCCTGTGTTACGGACCCCAGTGCATTACCCACCCCCACCCCGAATTTTCCATATCTTAAAATCCATTCAGTGATGACTGGGGACTTGGAAATGATTGATTTGTTAAAAGACAACTATCCAAAGAATGCAATATGTAAACTACACATGCCTGTTGCATAATAAATACGCTGTTACCAGTCTGCTTGTGAACCAATAGCAGTGTTCCACCTACCTGTGGAAGATGTTTTCAAAGGCCAGTGTGTGGCATCTTGCTACAGAGCAGCCTTAATGCATACACGTGTGCAGTGGGGGACAGCATCACTTTGAACCTCTGTTGAGAAGAATTCTACTTCTTTCCATTGCTAGATTTGCATTACAAAATTTGACTCAATTATTATGTTTGAATTTTATCTACTTTTTAGGTGTTCCCCCCGCCCCTTACATAAAATGCCTGTCAAATATCTTGGGTGTGTGCCTCTTGGGGCGGAAAATCCAAAGCATTTGCCATCCAACCTCTTAAAGAAAAGTCTTGAGTAGACAGCAAGAGTAGAGGGGTTAGCCTGCCAGCTCAGTACCCCAAAGCAAGACTTGGGGAGGCACATGGACCTGGTTCTCACCCACAGGGATAATTTGTGCTCAGAACCTTTGGGCCCCTAGAGGGAGGCCTCTGTGCCCAGTCTGTTGGTACTTCTGCAAGGCAATACAGGGAGCCACTAGGAGGCCAGTTCGAGGGCTCAAAGCCTTCTGCAAAGGACGTGTGACCTCAGGTTCCTGATCTCACTCTCCATTCTGCTCAGATGCAGTCATTGTTTAGAAACAGTAGCTCAGTGCAAAGTTACCCATGCTGCCTCCCTGAATGCACACACCAACCAGTGAGGTAGATGGAATGAATGGATGGATGGATGAGTGAATGGATGGATGGATGGATGAGTGAATGGGTTAATGGATAAATGGGTGGATGGATGGATGGTTGGATGAATGGGGGAACTTCTACCTGGAAAAGAAGACACTGCAGTATGAGTTAGGCCTCTTCACTGAAGCCTTTGGAAGCTGCTTTTTAAACACATTGCGAGCAGAGCAGGACATTGCACTTGGACTCCAGGAGGCGCCTCACTCCAGTGCCAGAACAGATTTTCTCAGGCTGGGGCCCCATTGTCCAGTTTTAAGCCGATGTAGTCTGAGGGTGCGGAACCTCTGTTTATGGACAGCGTGTGGGGGCAGAGTCTTTTTGTTTCGGTTGCAGAGAAAGGAAGACCAGACCTGGGGGTGCCACATGTGTGGTTCCAGCTGTCTGGATGGGTCCCCCTTGAGGACAGAAAGGGAGAGAGGAGGAGAAGCCACAGTGGGCCTGCAGCTGGCACCCGGGTAGAGACCACGGCAGAGACAGAGGAGGCGAGGTGACCTCAGCCTGCATCTGGGAGAGAGTGGAGAAGAACTGAGAAATAGTTGAGAACTGCATCGAGGTGATTTTGTGTTTTAGGCCTAAATCTGAGTTTTAAAACAATGGCCAGTTTCTTGGCTCCTTGAATGTTTAGTAAATGTATATTGATTAGCCAAAATTGCAAAAGCATTCACAAAGTGAAGAATTTGGGGTCCTGGGAAATGTGTTCCAAACAGCAGACCCTAGGGAAGAAGCCTGACTGTCATGTACACCATAGTAGCACCTTCAAAGATGGCTACTTTCACTAAATCGGACAAGAACAAGTGCTGGCGAGGTGTTGGAGAGAAGGAGTCCTCACACAGCTGTGGGAGTGCAAATTAGTACAACCACTATGGAAAGCAGTGTCAAGTCCTTAAAGTGCAAAAACTGGAAATTCCATTCTACCCAGCTATTCTCCTTCTAGGTATCTTCCCGAAAGAGTGGAAGACCTCATGTTACAGTGACCCGTGCACGCCCTTGTTCAGAGCACCGCAACTCGCAGTGGATGGCTAAACCTTGGAAGCAGCCTGTATGTCCGTTGGCAGATGAAGGTATAAGGAAATGTGTGGTTCTAGCTGTGCCGGAAAGAAGGATAAACCTGAGTCACCTGTAGGAAAATGGATGCACCTTGGGAACATAATGTTAAGTGAAGTAAATCAGACATGCACAGTTAAGTACCGCATGATTTCTCTTACATGAGAAACCCAACACATAAACAAGTTAAAGAGAGACGCAAAGGATGGATACTAGGAAACAGGGAAATGGATTTTTTGCAAATGGGAAAGGAATCCAGAGATGAGGGGTGGAGGGGAAGGAAAAAGAATTAAGCTGTGTGATGCATGTGTACAGATCCGCACGATGGCTATAATTACCATGTCCTGCCAAGACGGATTAAAAGGTGAGAGAAAATAAACTCTTCAGCATTAAATATATATGTGGACATGGTAATGCATGCCTGTAATTCCAGCACTTGGGAGGCTGAGGCAGGAGGATCGCCATGAATTAAGGCCATAAGTTGGGCTGCATAAGTGAATTCAAGATCGGCTTGAACTACACAGCAAGACCCTGTTTCAAAACAGCAACCATCAAAACAGCAACACCATTAAATATATATCCATTGAGGTGACAGCAAGTGTCAATATATTGTCAGAAGAAGGTTCCAGAAACCTAAAAGTACCTTGGGGATATCGGCCTGCTCTGTCTTTCCACAGAGCCCATGGCCGCAGGCCCTGGCTAGCTGCCTGCCCGTGGTCACCTTGGCTGGGACAGGTGAGTCTGGGTCCCCCACCCCTCACCCCTCTCACCTTGGGCCTTGAGCCTGAGAGAGAGATTTCTTCCTGGACTGTGGTGACCACACAGAGCTCCTTGGGCTCCATACCGCTTCATCACTGCTCTGGACCCAGGTCCTTCCTGTCCTTGTGCTGGACCCTCCTGGCTGCTGCAGGGCCCCGGCTCTCAAGGCTCTTGCTCTGCCATCACCCAGGGCTGGAAGACGGTCTTGTGTCTCCAAACACATGTTGAAGTCTCCCAAGCATCCTGGTGGTGCTGAGGGTGGGGATGGGGCTTTGCTGTTTTTTATTTTGCAGTACTAGGGATTGACCCCAGAGCTTTCACATGGAGCTACATCCCCTTTATAATGTGTTTTATTTTGAAGGGAAGCCTCACTATGGTTGCCAGGCTGGGCTCGAACCCGTGACCCTCCTGGCTCAGCCTCCCACAGTGCTGGGATTACAAGCCTTGGGAGGCAGGAGCTTTGAGAGGTGATTGTACCTGCCTCTGATTAGCGCCCTTCTGTTGGGGCTGCCTTCCTTCCCGTGAGGTGGCCCTCTTTCAGGAGTGGGTTTGGCCTCCTTGTGTTCTCTTTTCCCTCTCTCCTTCCACTGTGTCGTGATGGTCTCACCAGAAGCTGCCCACCTGGACTTTCCAGGCTCCACAACTAGGAACCAAATACCTTCCTTCGTTTATAAATGACCCAGACTCAAGTGTTCAGTCACAGTGACAGAAAGAAGAGAATAGTTTGTCCTCCAACTTCCCTCCCTGGCTTTGGCCTCGAACTGGTGGAGCAAGAGAACAAAGTGAGTGACTCATTGCTTGTTCACCCCATCTGGCTCCCTGCCACTTCCGGCTCCTCCCAAAGTCAGAGTGACCAGGAAGGGAAATGTGTTGAATCAGCAGAGGACACTGAGGCAGCCAGGACAGTGCAACTAAAGACCCTCAGGAACGAGGAAGCCAGAGCTGCTGCAGAAAGGGGCCAGGATGCGGGGATGAGTGCATCTGAAGCAAGGGGTGAGTTTTGAGGGGATTCATGCAGTGTGTCTTTTTGATAATAATTTTTTTTAAAATGTAAACATTCACTATGTTTTCAGTCATACCTCTTTACTGTTTCTGAAGAAAATTATGTAAATTGTGAGTGAATTAACTTTGAGAGAATCCACTTCTCCCAGGTTGAGTCATCTTATCCACCAGCAGCAGGACGAAGCTTTTCATTTGTTAAAATCTACTTCGGTATCTTTCAGGAGGGCTTTGAAGTTTCCTTTTTTTGTGTGTGTGTGTGCCAGGAATTGAATTCATGACCTTGTACGTGCTAAGTGAGTGCTTGTGCTGCTGAGCTAAACCCCTGGCTGAAGTTTTCTTTATAAAAGTTTTCTGTCGTTTTTTATTAGGTTTAGGTTGGGGTATTTTTATTTTGTTTCTACTGTCAGTGGCACTTTCCCTTCTAGTCAGTCTTCTAATTGATTATTAGATGGCTGTTGGTTTTTGTGTTGATTTTATATCCTGTTGCTCATTCTCTCATTGTTTTTTGTCACTTGTCCACTGACTCTTCTGTATTTTCTGGTATGCAATCATTTACCTGTAAACAGGGGGTATGTTATATTTTCTTTCCAATGCATCGATTTTTGAAATTCTCACTCCTCTGGTTATAGTGGCCGGTAAATCCAGGACAGTATTAAATGGTCAAGATGAGCTGGGTATGTTTGTCTCACACCAAGAAAGATTCACGTATCTGGTCTTTGCCTTCAGTTTCAGTCCTGGCACAAAGCTCCCGGTGCTGCTGGAGTTTCTGAGCATTAGAGGTAAGAGAAACGTCTCCTGCAATTATAGTAAATGTGATCCCTCCAGTCCTACCTGAGTGTATTTATGCTCATGAGGGTGGGAGCTGGTTGCCAGGGGAACCAATCTGTGTGGAGAGTTTTGTAACTTCTGACTCCGCCCTGCACCTCTGGGAGGGCAGAGGGGTTAGATGTTAAGTTTAATCATCCATGTCAACAATTTAATTAATTGTGCCCATGGAATGGAGCTTCCATAAAAACCCTAAGCCACGAGGCTTGGAGGGGAAGTGGAGTTGGTGAACACATGCTTGTTCGAGGGGGCATTGTGCCCCAAATCCCTCAGGGACAGAAGCTCCTGAGCCCAGGAACTGGCCAGACTTAGCTGCATGGACCCTTCCAGCTGGCTGTCCCTTCTGATAAACCAGTGCATGTAAGTGAAGTGTTTTCTGAGTTCCGTGAACCCTTCTTGCAAATCATCAGACCTTAGAGAGGGCTGCAGAATCCTGATTTGTCGATGGTCAGTTTGAAGGACAGGAGGTCCAGGATTTAGGGTCAGCATCAGGGATACAACAGTCTTTCTTAATTTTTTTGGTGCTGGGAATCTAACTCACTTCCTTGTGCTTGCCAGACAGGTTGGCTTGTGCCACTGAGCCAAATCCCCAGCCCTCAGCAGTCTTTTGAGATGGAGCTCTTGTCTTAGGAGTGTCATGCTAGCTCCAGGGAGCCAGCATCAGGATGAAACTGAACTGCAAGGGAGGGCAGGGCACGGTGGCACACACCTGTAGCCCCAGCACTTGGGAGACTGAGGCAGGAGATCACCACGAGTTTGAGACCAGACTGGGCTACATGAGTTCAAAGTCATCCAGAACTATGTAGTGTGACCCTGCCTTGAAAAAATAAACAAAAAAATGAACAACAACAAAAAAAGTTGAGTTGCAGGACACCCAAGCACAGTCTGAATTAGTTCAGTGTGAGAAAAAGATGCATTTGGTGTCACAAATGTCATTGTTACTGAACTAAGCCCATTTGCCCAACCCCGAGCTTTCCAGCCACCAAGCAATGAGTTTTGCAAAATAGGAAGAATTTTTTAAAAATTTTTATTTAAAGAGAAAAAAAAGAAAAACTGAAAAAAGGGTAGAAATAATACAGAATTTCAAAAAAATAAATAGTAAGAAATCACTAATTGATAAATTACATATTTTCATCTTAGAAATAGTTGTTCAAGTTACAAAATTAAAGCATATAAAGTGGACATTCAAACAGTGAGGCTGCCAACAGTTCTGTTCAATGACCCAACAAAAACTTAGTAATATGGTTATCTATCTTACACACTTCAACGTACATGCAGTTATATCCTTTAGAGCACTTTCTTTTCCACAATAGCAATTGCACATTCTGGGTTTTATTACTCCTACGGTTATTACTTTTTACACTAGAGACATAATGTGATATTTATAAATATGATTCTTATTTATTTCACTTATGAGGATAGTCTCAAGTTGTCTCCATTTACCTATGAAGGCCTCAAGATCATCCTTTTTATAGCTGAGTAATATTCCATTGTATAAAATACCACATCTTTTTTATCCACTCTGCAGTTGATGGGCATCTTGGTTGTTTCCAAGATTTAGATATTACAAATTGTGCTGCTATGAACATGGGTGCATATATATCACTGTGATATGACCTTTTCAGTTTTCCTGGGAAAATGCGCAGGAGGGGAATAGCTGGATTGAATGGAACTTCCAATCCTAGTCTTCTGAGAATTCTCCATACTGATTTCCATAGTGGCTGCTCCAGTCTGCACTCCCACCTACAGTGGAGCAGTGTTCTTTTTTCCCCCCGCAGCCTCGCCAACATTTGTTATCAGTTGATTTCTTGATGGCAGCTATTCTCTCCAGAGTGAGATGAAATCTCAATGCTGTTTTAATTTGCATTTCTCGAATGACCAGTGATGGTGAACATTTCTTTATGTATTTATTTGCCATTTGTATATCTTCATCTGAGAACTGTGTGTTCATCTCAGATGCCCATTTTTGGAGAGGGTCTTTGAATTTGGGGAACTTTATGTTTTTCAATTCTTTATATGTTCTGGATATAAGTCCTTTGTCTGAGGGGTTGCTGGCTAAAATTATTTCCCACTCTGTGGGTTTTCTTTTCACTCTGTTGGTGATTTCTTTTGAAGTGCAGAAACTTTTCAATAATATGAGATCCCAGTTGTTGATTCTTTAAAGTGTTTCCAGTGCGGTTTGCATTTTGTTCATGAATTCTCTGCCTACCCTTATGTCTCCAAGACTTCTACCTACCTTGTCTTCCAGTAGATTTAGTGTTTCTGTTTTAATATTTGGGTCTTTGATCCACTTAGACTTTAGTTTTGTGCATGGGGATAGGCATGGGTAAAATAGGAAGACTCTATTCATGAGGCATTGATTATGTGCAGATGGAGCTGGGATGGGGGTGTGGGATGGACGGAACCAGGCTGGTCTGGGGCACAGGGAAGGTGCTCATAGGTAGGAAAGTAGAGTCCCTGGTGGTCTGTCCATGTGTCACCAAGTATCCTGACTGTCTCTAAGACCTGTGTTCAGAATCAGTGGCACGAATGTGATTCAAGGGCAGTTTTTGGCTCTTTGACATCAAATGTCACTCATCGGACAGCTGCGCAGGTCCAAGTGCAGAGTAGGGAGTTCCAAATGGTTTGAGGTAGAAAAAAAGGACTTCCTGAACAACAACCTAGGTGACCAATGTCCCCGTGTGACTCACAGCGAGCTCTATGGGAGCGCAGTGCTTAGCAGGTAGAGACACAAGCGGACCAGTGAAGCTGGAGGGTGTGGGCGTGGTGTGGGTTTCCTCACCAGGTAATGTGCTTCTTACAGCCCCGAATTCTTTTTGCTGTCAACATTACCTCGACTGTTAGTGCAGTTAGGCTATGTGATGTTTCCATCAGTGTCTGTCACCGTGTTTTGGCTTCTAGCTTTTGTGGCTCCCACATTTTAGTTATTTATTTATGTCTTTTTGAGACAGAGTTTCAATATGCAGTTCAGCCTGGCTTTGAGCTTTGTAGCCCAGGCTGGCTGGAACTTGCAGTGATCCTCCTATCTCAGCCTCCCAAATACTGGGATGACAGGCATGTGTCACTACATCCAGCTGACTCCCACATTTTAGGTGTCTTTTGCCACCATCACATAGTTGGTTTTACATTTTTTATTCAGTCCAAAAGACAATTTGTTTATTGATTGGATCTTTGATTTTAAATGGCCCAACCAAACTGTATGTTTCTGTTATGTACAGCACGATGTTCTGCATTACATGTGTGATGTGGAATGTCCAAGTCTCGCTGGTTGACCTGTGCACCGCCTCACAGTTACCATTTTTGTGCAGAGAGCAGATTGCATTCACGCTTTACTGTTTTCAGGAATACAAAGTATTCTCATTAACTGTGGTCACCTTGCAGTACGTTAGGGTTTAGACCTAGAAAATCCCCAACTTCTGTTCTGAGGTAGAGCTTTTAGAAAGTGATCAGAACTGGGGATGTAGCTCAGTGGCATAAGTGCCTCCCTGGCAAGCACAAAGTCCTGAGTTTGAAAAAACAAAAAACAAAAAAATAAAAAAGTTGCTTTTTCAAAAACAAACAAATAAAAAAACACAAAACAAAACTAGGAGCCAGGGATTTAGCTCAACAGCATAAGTGCCTGCCTGGCAAGCACAAGGTTGTGAGTTTGATCCCTGGTACAAAAAAAAAAAAAAAAAAAGAAAGTGATCAGATCATAATGGTGCTATATTTACCAGTAGATACATTCATTGATGTATTCATAGCTAAGTATGCTGTTCGGAGGTGGAGTCTGTTAGGAGCTGGTCCCTGGAGTGTGCTCTGAGGGTTTGTCTCCCTGGGACATGCTTCCCTTTTCTCTCCACTTGCTGCTGCCACGAGATGAGCAGCTTTCTTCTGCTATGCCTTCCACCATGCCATTTGTGCCTTGGAGACAGCTGACCATGGACTGAATCTCCCAAACCATAAGCCAAGTTAAACCTCTCCTCCTTTAGGTTGTGGATGTTGGGTATTTTGTCCTGTTGACAGGAAATGTGATATAGCACAGTGTAAATAGATCTTTTCAACTTATTCCTCCTGTTTAACTGTGCAGAAATTATTTATCCTATTGATATAGGGGAAATGCTAGATGTCAAATATGCAGAATTCATGTCCCCTAAAGTCAAATAATGAATTCTAGGTTATGAGTAGGAAAATTTATTAGAGAAAAGGAATGGGGAATAGGAATAGCTCCTGAGAGACAGGAGGGTTCCCGAATGTGTTGCCAAGGAGCCCACTTCTCAAAAGAAGTTTTATAGAGTGAAATTATGAGGTGAGTACAGGTGGTCAAAGTTATGATCAACCAATAAGATTTCAATTATAATCACTTAAGTAATAGTGATCTAATGGTAGAACGGGTATGGATGACATCATTAACCCTGGCTAAGAATCTACGGTCTTAGTCTTTTGTCTTAGTGGTCTTAGTCTTAGTGGATGGCAGAGGATGGCCCACCCCTATTGAGATGATGGGAAATCTCCAAAGGGCGATACCCAGAGTGCCAAGCCTCAGTCCATCCCGTAGGGAAGTCCGTGAAACTAGACATGTTCAGATGTCTCCAGCCACGGTCCTGACGCATTCTCATCTTTCACAATGACTCCCTCAAAGGCCCAGCCTGCCTGCCTGCCTGCCTGCTGTATTTCTACCTAACTTAGCCATCTATAATACTAAGACCAACATCAGCTAACCACTGTAGTCTCTGGCAACCAATGTTATTCTCTTTCTGTGAGATCAGCCTCTGTTAGATTTTGCATATAACTGAGGTCACTTGGTACTTGTCTTTTTGTATCTGACTTATTTCACTTCACACAATGTCCTCCAGGTTCTTCTGCGTTGCTGTAAATGGCAGGATTTCCTTCTTTTCAAGGCTTCACAGTATTCCTTGGTGTATATCTACACATGTCTGTTGATGACATTGAGTGGATTCTGAATCTTGGCTATGATGAATACTGATGCAATAAATAGGGCAGTGTAGATGTTTCTTTAATGTCCTGATTTCATTTCCTTTGGATATATAATGGTAACTTGGTTTGTGAACTTGGCCCTTTCCACAATTCTGTTTGCAAACTGAGTTGGATGAGAACCAAATCAAATTCAGTGGTTAGGTTCAACATGGACGTGATGGGGAAATTTGATTCTGTTCTTGTCCTGTTTGGTTTGCAACCAGAATTGTGGAGAGAACTGAGTTGGTAAACAAAGATACTACTATGCCCAGGAGTGAATTGCTATTTTAATGTATTGAGGAACCTCCATACTATTTTCCATAAGTGATTCCCACTGTCTCATTTCCTTTTCTCATTGCTGGGACAAAATACCCAGACCCTAAAGGTAAAGGAGGAAAGGTTTATTTAGCTCACAGTTTGTAGAGGTTTCAGTCCATAATCAGCTGGCTCCAAGGCACGGTGGCACAGAGTAGAGGGCAACAGTTCATGGTGACAGAAGTCAGTAAAAGCAACAAGACACAGGGAGACCAGCCTCTCCCTGTATTGTATCCAAACTAGTGGGATTAGGATGGCACCAATCTAATCGGTGAACCCATCCAGTGATCACCCACCCTTAATCTCAGCACTCTACATTCAGCCACTTCTGAAAAAACCATATGATCACATGAGGCTTTAGGGGGACATCTAGACACAAGTTGTTGTGGTCATGGCTTGTACAGAGAACAATCAGAATAAGGACATGGTGTTTATAATATTATTTTTATGATGGTCACCCATAGTTAATACAAGAAAATGCAGGAAATCTATCCACAACACCAAAGACATAGAATATTTAGCCAAGGGCCTGAATCCCACAGCAACGTCCCACATGAGTCCAAATGAAGACCCAGTGCTCACGACAATGCTTCCCACGAGTCCAACTGGAAGTCTAGAGCCCACAAGGAGGACTTAAGCCAGTCTCTTTTACGAGAGATCTGTGCTGGGAAGGCCCAAAGGTCAGTGGTGGAAGCCAGAAAGTCTATGCCAGCAGGGTGAAGGAGCTGTGCTAGTAGGTTGAGGGTTCTATGCTGGAGCCAGAAGTCACACTCACAGCAAAGACCAGGGCTGTCCTGGAAAGCACTACAGCCATCCTCAGCTACATAGAGGCCCTGAGCTTCTCTGACGACAAGCATAGTCAAGTACATGCCAGGAAGCCAGTGTGACGAGTTCATCCTGGAGACCAAGCTGCACGTCTTCCCCTCCAGAGCCAGGAAGCGATGCTCCATGTGAGGACCAGAGCTTCTCCAGGAGAACCAACGGCTCAAACAGCAACTTGTACGAGAACCCGTAACACCTCAATGCCTTAATGCAACTAATGTGAATAGCTTCTCCTTCTCCACATCTCCATTTATGCTGGCAACTTTCCTCAGGTGGAACAGCAATGCCCAGCGCCATGCTAATGTAATACAGCTGGTGTTAAGTTGACCACCGGTTGTCAATTCATAACACAAGTCATAACATCCACCCACAACGTATCACAGTTTCTCTTCTCCTCATCTTTCTCAGCACGTATCAATCAGCTTTAGTCTTTTTAAGTAGTCACATTCTAATTGGAGTAAGATAATCTCTTATTTTGGTTTTCATTAGCATTTCCTTTGATGATTGGCAATATACATTTTTTCATTTACCTGTTGATGTTTCAGAAATATCTTATTCAGGTCTTTGCCCATTGTTTTAAAGTGGGTTGCTTTTGTGCTATGCAGTTGAAGGCCTTTTTTTTTTTTTAAATTGGCTTTTCTACCCATTTAGATTTGAGGCGAGTACTGATATAATTGCAAAGAATCTACATTCTTCCCCCTCAGTATTTTTATGCTGCTTGCCTTCTTTTTAAAAAATTGATTATTTAAAAATTATCGTTCTAGTCCTCCTGTTAGTCTGGAAGGTGCACAGCACTCTTTGGTAAGTGGTTACTATGGAGAATTACAGAGAACGAAATACTCATCTACTAGGTAATGTTATTTAAGTGTTTTTACCCTCTGCATGGGTGGTGCAAGGGCTTCAGAATCTATTAAATGTAACCATCCCCCTGCTGGCATGCTTTTGTTGTCACAGTGTAATTCTGCACGTTTTTAGCCCACACGGTTTTTACTGATATTTAAACAGTTGGGGGGATTTGAGACTTTTTAACATTAAGATTTATCTTTTTCTCCCTCATCGTTCATTGCTGCATCTCTGCACTCCCAGTTAGGGTTACTCCGGTTTCCTTCTGTTTTTTTTTTGGGGGGGGGTTGTTTGTTTGTTTTTTTGGTACTGGGGATCAAACTCATAACCTCATGCCTGCAAGGCAGGCGCTGATGCCGCTGAGCTGAACCCCCAAACCTGGTTCCCTTCTGTTTGAAGAACAGTTTTTAGCTGTTCTTTTTTTTGAGTGCTGATAGTGAATTATTTCAGTTTTTAGTATTTGAAAATAGATTTTACCTTTATCACTGAATGATCATGTACAATTTTAAATAACTTCCTGTTTTAAAAAAGGAACAAAAATAATCCAGAGGGTTTCCATATGTGTTCCCTAGTTCCCTCTAATATGAACATGTTATAGAATCATCACATGGTTATAAAAAGTCCGTAAGATTCACAATGGTGCCACATGGACTGTATTCAAAGTCCTTCTTTCTTCCCAGTAATGTTCATGGGACCTGGGCAGTGGCTGTCACATCTCTGTTGTCTCCTTTAATCCAGGACAACCCCTCTGTCTTTCTCTTTTGTGACCTTGGCACTTTTGAAGCATTCTAGCCTGTCCCTCAGTCTTATATTTTCAGATGCTTTCATGTGATCCCATCTGGGTTACACATTCTTGGCCAGAATACCTAGAAATGACATTACATTATTCCTGGAACTTCCTACCAAGAGCTCCTGCTTTTGATACATCTCATCTCTGGCAGTGTTAACTTTACTCCTTGGTTAAAAGGGCGTTTTTAAAAACTTTCTGCCCATGGTAAAGCTTCTAGCTTCCCCTCTATAAGTGAGAAGCGTTATGTAGGAGATACTTAGAAACTGTGTGTATTCACAAGCTATTGCTGTGTAACAGTGTTTTTTTTTTATTGAAGAGAAAAAAGGACACAGAAAAGAAAAACAAAAAGTAAAAGAAACAAACAAGAACAAACCCAATGCAATAACTTTAAAGGTTTACAAAACAAGATGATAGGAATCTGACAATGATTGTAATATGGTATATTGTTACCTTCAAGAGGGTTGCTTAGATTAACAGATATAGACATGTATAATTGATCTAATCATATGAGTATCAACTGTTCTTTTCCAAGAACTAATACAGTTAGTGGTACAGTCATCTTAGCTATCTTATGTGTATATATACAGAGTTATGTCTTTTTCCTTTTCCTTCTTTTTTTCCTCCTTTCTCCTATCTCAGTTACTTTTCTCTTTGAGCGGTTTCTTACCCTTACACAGTATTTATTGTAGACTTTGGATCATATATATTTTTCAATTTCTTACACTAGGGAGAATGGAATCCCTAATCCTAGGTTTTTGAGGAATCTCCACACCGATTTCCACAATGGTTACACCAGTCTACACTCCAACAGTGGAAAAGAGTTCCTTTGTCCCCACAACCCCTCCAGCATTTGTTATTGGTTGATTTCTTGATCTTGGCCATTCTTTCTGGAGTGAGATGGAATCTCAGTGCTCAAACTATATGAGAAATACTTCCCAGAATTAACAACTGGGATCTTGTCTTATTAAAAAGTTTTTGCATGTCAAAAGAAATCTCCAATAGAATGAAAAGAAAACCCATGAATTGGGAAAATATCTCAGCCAACTGTCCCACAGACAAAGGACTTCTATCTAGAACATATAAAAAGTTAAAAAAAAAAATCAGGTCCCTCCAAATTTAAGGACCCAATCCAAAAATGGGCATCTGAGATGAATATACACTTCTCAGCTGAAGAAATACAAATGGCAAATAAATACATGAAAAAAATGTTCGACATCACTGATCATTTGGGAAATGCAAGTTAAAAGTTGCCATAATGGTTAACAGATTATAACACCCTTTCAGTACCGCCTTGGGACAGGAAGTTGAGAGCAGCTCAGCTGGATGTTTTGGGGCAATGGAGATGCTCAGCTCCAAGCCAGCTCCCACCCACCCACCCAAGCAGGGCTCAGTGAGTCCCCCAGTCAAGGCAGCTCCCTGGGTCCCCCTGGCTCCCTCTGTGGAGCATCCTCAGGACCCTGTGCCTCACTCTACCACATCACTGCCACCTCCCCTTCTCGACCTCCCCTGAGCAGGCTGTGAATGGCCCCCAGGGTCTCATCCTGGTGACCAAAGCGCCTAAGACACTGTTTTGCATACTTCTCATCACTGCAGTCATCACACAGAAGTCCCTTGTCTGGGCTCCTCTGACCCACCTTCAGTCAGGGCTGTTGCAGCAGATGGGGACCAATGTGAGCTTGTTACCTGGTCATGGGTGAAGTGCAGTGAAAGCCCTGTCTATTCAGGGCTGGGTGCTGTCACTGTCACTAGAGCTGTCTTGGGTGCTGTGCCTTAGAGAGCTGTGGTGTTCCAGATCTTGTCACACTGAGGATTGAATCTGGGTCTCTTGGGGCCAGGCAAGCGCTGTGGCCCTAAGCTGTGTCTCCTGCCTGCGGCCACTGTTTCAAACCAGGCAAATCCTCCCTCTGTGGCCTCTGTGACAGCGGCCTCCCCTGTGGCTGAGGCAGGAGGGTTACAGCGAGTTTGAGGTTAGCCTACGTTGCATAGTGAGGTCCTGTCTCAAAAAAAAAAGTCCTGCCTGGGTGTGATTAAACCTATAATCCCAGCGTTGGGGAGGCTGAAGCAGGAGGCCAGAGGCCAGCCTGGGCCACACAGAACAAGCCTGTCTCAAAAAATAATTCTTTTATTAAAATACTCTTTTAAATAAAGTCAATGAATGTGAAAGTACAAATTGCCCAGTAGATTTCCCCTAGGGAGTTTTGATTCATAGTCTGGAATGTGTGTGTCTGGAATTTCATAGGCATAAAAATGAAGTAGTAAAAGAAATGTTTTAAAGGTGAGACTCAAAAATACTCTCCTAAGGCCGGGGATTTAGCTCAGTGGCCTAAACGCCTGCCTGGCAAGCACAAGGTTGTGAGTTCAATCCCCAGTACCAAAAAATAAATAAACAAATAAATTTAAAAAATACTCTCCTATAAAAAAGTGGGAGGTCATACAAAGCTTTCTGAATTCAGTTAGCTTTTGTTGGCACCCGGAACATTCTTTCCCTGTGAATGGTCCATCGGTGTCCCCTTAGCCATTCCCTTCTGGGAGCTGGGTCCTGAGCCCCTGTTGGTGGCCACAGATTGCTTATCTTATTTTTTCAAACAAACTCTTAAAACAATGAAAAGCTGGGCTGGTGGTGGATGCCTGAAATTCCAGCACTAAGGAGGCTGCCGTCATGGTGGGTGGAAGGCCAGCTTGGCTACACAGTGAGTAAATAAACTGATTAAAAAATAAATAAAACACTGACAATTTACATATAGTCATACATGTATCTTTCTTCCCCTTCTGTACTAGGGATCGGTCTCAGGGGTGTTCTACCCCTGAGCTACATCCCTAACCCCATTTTTTAAAGGAGAGGTTTATTGCAGCTCACAACTTTTTAAAAACTTTATATTTTGATAAAAGATCTTGCTAAACTGCCCAGGAGGGATTTGAACTTGTGATCCTTCTGCTTCATCTTCTCTCAGTGCTCCAGTTCCAAGTGTGTGCCACAGAATTCCAGTCTGTGTCCACGTCTCCTGGGGGAGGGAAGGGACACTGAGTTTCCACAGTTTCATTTTTGTAGAACACTTCCAGCTACTAAATTTCATCACCTAAAGCCGAACTCTGCACCGTCTCACCTCTGCAGTCCCTGAATGGGCAGCGTTACTGTCCGAGCCCTGTGGCACTGCCTGAATTGCTTTGGACTTCATGGCATGGCCTGTGTGTGCCTTTCTATGCTACCGTCTGCCCAAAGACAGCCACAATGGGCTTGGCCCTCTGTGGGAGGAGACCACTACTGTCCAACAGCTTTGCATCCATTCAAAATGAATCCTGAATCCATTCTAAATGGTCACCTTTCATGATCATTTTAACTTTGGGGAAGAGCCAGAAGTCACTTGGTATTAGATCTGGTGAGTCAGGTGGACAAGGACCCAGCGTCATGGTTTTACAGGCTGCCTTCCTGCTGGATGGCATTCTGTCTTGGTTACTTTGTTGTTGTTGTTGTTGTTGCTAGGACAAAATACCCAACACCCAAAATGAAGAAAGAAAAGGTTTATTTAGCTCACAGTTTGTGGAGGTTTCAGTCCATAATCAGCTGGCTCCAAGGTGGGGTGGTATGGTGAGAGTCAATGGTTCAAGGCAGCAGCCAGCAAAAGCAGCCAGAACAAGAGGAAGAGCAAGCTTCTTTTCCTCTCTTACATTGGAGGTCTCCCAGCCTCCAGAGCAAGTGTAGCACTCTCCTCTTGCAATGAGGTGAGGATGTTTAGAAAGTAAGAGCCTTGGCTCCCTGCTGAGTCTCTTAAACTTCTATCTCAGGCTTATTTGGCCTATATTGAACACCTACAGGTGGTTACTTTCCACACCAGGCCACCAGGTACAGTGGTACAGATCACTCACTGAGCAACTCAGGGGCACTATTCTTACTAGGGCAGTGGCACATCTGGAGGAAGGGGCATCTCATTTTCCTTCATGCAGAGGAACATCTTGCCTGCTGGAGAAACTAACACTGTAGTGGCAGTGTTAATCATGGGTTAATCTGGGCAGGAACTGCCTCTTCCGTTAGCTGGCCCGCCTGAGCAGACTGGGGCTTTGAACTGCATACTTCAGCCCTCGAAGTCCTGCACGGCCCAGATCAAGGTGTCTCAGGGCTGCTTTCTTCCTAGGTCTCTCTCCTGGGCTGGAGGATGTCATCTCCTCTCTATGTCTTTCCTGGTCCCCTGGGTGTGCCTATGTCCTGATCTCACCTTATGACAACACCCCTCACATTAGATTAGGGCCCCTGGAGACTCTCCTTAAGCTCTTTTACCTTTTGAAGGTCCTGTCTTGGAAATCACAGCCTGAAGTACTGGGCTTAGGTCTGCAACCAGCAAATTTTACGGGTTGTTGTTGTTGGTGTAATTCATCCCATATGCTGCTTTTCAGGGGCAATACAATGATTCTTTTTCTCTTTTCCCTTTCTTATGCTTGATACATTGTGTCTTTGAGACCATTAGATTTAAGGGAGACTCAGCAGGGAGCTAGGATCCTTACTTTATAAATATCCTTAGCCTATGCAAGAGAAGAGCAGAGACTTTGTGAGTGCTGCACCTGCCCTGGAGAGGTGTGGGTGGGTGGTGGCACCCTGGGTACATTATAAGAGAGAAGAGGCTTACTCCCCATTCTTTTGTTCTGAATGCTGCCTTGGAGTGTTGCCCCAGTGCCATGCCACCCTGCCTTGCAGCCAGCTGATTACGGACTGAAACCTCCACAAACTGCAAGCTAAATAAACCTTTCCTTCCTTCATTTTGGGTGTTACTTTGCCCCAGCAGTGAGAAAAGTAAATGAGACATCCTCCCTCCCTCCCTTTCTTTCTTCCTCCAACACCCATTTTTTCCTCCCTTTATAGTAAAGGGGTTCAAGTAATGAGATAGATCCCCAACCCATTTTTTATACTTGAGATAGCATCTTGCTAACTCATGAACTTGCCCAAGCTGGGCAATTTAGTGACTTGGGATCCTCCTGCCTCAGCCTCCCAGAGTGCTGAAATTACAGGTCTAAGGTACTATTCCCAGCTTGTCATGAAAAGCAAAGTATGTGAAAGCATTTCATAAAGTTCTGTGTAACTACAAAGTGACTTTCTATGTTCAGATGACTTGTCTGGTTCTCAGATGTGACATTTGGAGCCCAGAGAAACAGGCTGGGGTCCTCCCCCAGTAGTGTTGGAGACCACTACCCATCAGCTCTGAGCAGGATTTAAAATTAACTAATTGGCTTTCTGTGTTCATCTGCTAGTCTGTCCTAGGCCTCAGCCCCTTGCCTGGCAATGGGAGCTGATTCATAGTAAGTGAACCTCTAGGAATCACTGGTCCTGGCTGGGGCCTGTAAGTGGCCTGTGAGGCCAGAGATACCTCAAAGGGCAAGATAAAGCCACAGCTGAAGACACCTTGGCTCCAACACTAATTAAGTAAATAGAGACTGCAGCTGAAGGAATCTCACTACTGCAGTCTCAATCCTACCAAAAATATTATCCTGGAGATTAGACGGTTCTCCCAAATTGGCATAATTTACTACTTGGAGAAGTCTTTGAAGTGACTTCTAAGGTCCTGCTCATTTCCCATGCTTTCCTCACTTTGCCCACTCTTTGTTGTTGGACCTAATAAAAATGGGCAGTCGGCAGAAGTCCTTGTCTTAGCCCTCAAGAGTTTTGAGCTCAGCTCAAGGGTTTTGATCCTCCTGGAGCCCTAAAATCATACCACTTGTCTCATTTTATTTAAACCTCCACCCTATACTCGTTTGGGTGATTGGGGATCTAGGTCAAGACCCGGTATAGCAGGTGTAAGAGGAGCTAACAGGAGGCACCATCAGGCCTGCTCCGCAGCTTGGACGCTCCAGTGCTGATCAGTGTGAGCAGGTGAATGTCTGTTCCCGGGTGAGGATGAGCAGGACCGGGCAGTGGTACCTAGAGGCCCACGCCTTCAGGGAGTTCAAGCACCTTGGCTTCGTCTAGTTGATAAGGATGTCTGTGATTCCTCTGGCACTTCCATGTATTTGTGGGAGATCACAGGTCTCCTCAGGGACAGTGACTCCCTTTCCCTTTCGAGTCACACCACGTAGGCTCTGTGCAGGTGTCAGAGCAGTGACTCCATGACCAGCTGCCAGAAGGGGTGGCATCGGAAACAAGGATTTAAATTCCTGTGGTTTGTTATCCAGGAGGGCAAACAGACATGGTTCTGGTTTGGGGAGGGCTGGTTTGGACTCTTACTCTCCCACAACAGGGTAGCACCGAGGGACCCATTCCCAGCCCCAAGTTCATGCAATTCCCTGGGACCTGACAAATGGCTGCAGGGGATTCTCTCCAGATCGCCTCCTGGGCGGGGAGCCCCTGCCTCTCTGGGGTTCTCTTCCTTCTCCTTAGGAGCTCTGGACTTCACTCCCTTCCTGTCAGAAAGGCAGGGGGCAGTGCCTTCTCTCTACTAATGCATCTAGAGCCTGAGTCCCAGCAACCGAGACCCTGTATCAAGAGATGAAGTTCAGCTCAAAGGTTCAATCCTCAGTACCTTTTAAAAAAAAATGGGAAGGTGGGTTTCAGGCCTTTCCAAGGAGTCAAATGGAAGGGAGGGTCCCGGTACCCACGGGCGCCAAAGCAGATCGGCCTGGCTCTGCTAAGCTCTAATCAGTTCTTCCACGACGCTGAGCCTGCGACGACGGTCGCTCGCTTGACTCGAATGAATGGAAGTCGGACCGCGTCAGTGTGGCCTTAGGACCCCCCGAGGGGCGCATCCTGGGGGACGCAGCCGGAGCAGCGATGGGCCCCGGAGCGGCTCACGGCCGCGGTGAGGAGAGCGCCGCGCCCAGCGCCGGAGGCCGCCGGGTGTGACCAGCAGCAGCCGCGAGTCGGCGTGTGCAGGTGCAGCAGGCCTGCCCGGGCGTGGTCATCAGGCTGGGACACTCCACGGGCGCGGCGCTCCTTCCCTCCAGCTTTCAGCTTCCCGCGGGAGGTGAGGAGCCCACCAACAAAGACGAGGAGCGCGAGGGCTGCGGACCCAGGTCCGAACCCTGCGCGCCGGTCCGGGTGAAGTCCCGTTCGAAACGGAAGAGCCCCGTCCCGTTCGCCTGCCACGTGACCGCAGAGCGGGCTCTGATTGGTTAGCGGCCGACAACGCTGCGGGGGGGGCGGTGGCGGCGCACGCGCAGCGCATGCGCAGGGCAGCGAAGGCTGCCGTTTCCGGTTTGTAGAACTGGATCCTGGTGTGGCCGAGTGGCCTGTTCTGTCACCGTAGCCTGTGTCGCCAGGGCCCCTGTCACCAGCGCCGCCTTCGCGCGCAGGCCAGACCTCCTGGATGGGCCTTGCGAAGGCGTCACAACTCCACAGTCGTGCTGAGGAAGGCTGTCTCACCGTCCCCGCGGTGGCGCCTTGTTCCCCGGAAAACCCTAGCCAGGGCCTCTCTCGCCCCCCACCCCGGCAGGAGCCCGGTCCCGACGTGCCCGACCCCAGCGGAGTGCGGGACAGCCCCGCGGGGCCCCGGGCCGGTGACTGGTGACGTCCCCGTGGCGGCCGTATCTCCTTCCGTGTGTCTGGGAGGTGACAGTGCATCGTGAGTGTTGCTGCCCTGCAGCGCTGAGGGTTCCTAGGAGCCTCGCTGTGGGTCCGGCGCCAGGTACCCTCCAGGGTCCTGAGGCTGCCCAGTAGCGGGCTCTGCCGGGTAGAGCTCAGGCTGCAAGAGAGCACGGGGCCATCACCTGCCGCTGCCAGGCCCCCAGGGAGGCATCTCCCTGCCAAATTCAGTTACTTTGAGATAGGTGCGGCCTGTTTCACCCAAGAGGATTTGGAGGCTTCAAGAAGTTGTGGCAGAGTTAGAATTTGAACCCAGATCACTGTGACCCCAGAGTTCAGGCTTCTTTCCCAGCCCAGCCGTTCCCCTCACCCCTGACTAGCATGGGAAGATAGATGCTAGGGGGCCAGAACTGTCTGCGGTGTCTCCAGGAGTCTGAGACTGGGTCCTGGTGCTCCTAGGACCTGGTGCTTCTGGGTTCCTTGGTCCTTTGTGTCTTGCAGGAAGGAACTGAGCCAAATTCAGAAGGCTGTACAGAAGTGCAGGCAGAGTCTACTGTAAGTTGGTGTGGAGAGAGTTCAGCCTTCAGGAGAGAGACGCGAGGTTTTAACGTCGACTGGTCGCCTTTTTCCTCACATTATGAATCACTCCTGGGAGCAGAGAACTGTGGTGATTATGATTTTTCTTGGAAATTGCTTTGGAGTTGCAAAACTTCTTCCTTGTTCTTTTCAGATGGTCAGTGTTCCCTCGGGGCCCTTAAATTCAGATCTCTGGTCTCAGTTCAAGGCGGGTCTCTGACTGATGCGCCCTGTTCTAATCTCTGAGCCGTGGCAGGCAGGTGTGCTGTGTATCTCCTGAAAATACACACTCTGTGCACAGCTGGGTACCCTTAAAATGACACTGTGCTCTGTGGGGGTCATGTGGAGCCCTTGGGGTCTGAGACCTAACACGATTATGAATGCATTATATATACTGAAGTCTTTGTTTTATCATTTTTTGAAAGGTTGTTTGAGATCATCTTAATATGTGACTCAGGCTGCCCTTGAACTTGCTGTGATCCTCCTGCCTCAGTGTCCCAGCTGCGGGAATTACAGGCTTGCACCACCATGCCTGACTGTTTCTTCATGTAACTAATGTTGGCAAAGCAAGTTATTTTGGACCCACTTTATGCCTCAGGCCTGGTCATGTCAAACTGCCTGCCTAACATTTAGGACGGAGGAGGGGACATTGCTTCAGGCAAAGGAAATGGTGTGTGCCAAGAAGCTCAGTATAAAAGAAGGAGGCTTCTTTTAATGGGCTTCTGAATCCAGATGTCTTTCAGTTTCCTTCCTGTGGTGTTACTTTTACATTCCCAGCTACTCTAGTACAGCCATTACCTGATTGTCCTACGGGTCTTTTTTTGTGGGCAAGGATTCTGGGATTGAATCCAGGACCTTTGTGCTGAGCTACCACTTAGCCCTTTCTAATTTTTTTTTTTTTTTGAGACAGCATCTTGCTAACTTCCCTGGGCTAGCCTTGAATTGTGATCCTCCTGCCTCAGCCTCCTGAGTGTTGAAATAACAGCAGGTACCACTATGCCCTGCTGTGTTTTAGTTCGAAATGGCTGAAGTCCTTTGGGGTCTCTTCTGCTTTCTAATCAATATCACTTTGCCCCAAAACCAGCAGGGGTTTGCAACCACTAGGGACACCTGTATTTCACTGGCTTTTTCCCAGCTCAGTATAAATTTAAATCCAGGACCTTTGGTTACAACCTAAGGGGGAGGTAAAGCGGTGATGGTGAGTGTTTTAGAGCTTTCAGTGGTAACCAGCAGCCCGCTGCAGCACGCGTGCTGTGGGTTCGCCATCGCTGACAGGGAGGGTGGTTTGTAAAACTGGACTCCAACTTCTGTGAGCTGCTGGTGTCACAGGCAGGGTCGCAGCCTTGCCAGGAGATGGGAAAGGCGAGGGTGATGGACCACGTGGAGCAGGGAGCTCCATGGAGAGGCCTGGGGAGGGGCCAGGCTGGGGCCTGGTAATGTGACAGCACCGTGCTGTTCCTTCCAGACTTCCTCCAGGAAAATTCTCCAGGTGACAAATCCGATCTCACTCCGTGGCCTGTCCCCCATTACCGATGCCTTCGCCCCTTTCATTCTCATCTCTGACTTTGGGTCCACCGGAACTGTCTGGGAAACACGTAGCCCTTGTGCAGGCCGCCTGCTTCAGACGTGCCCCGGCCAGTGCAGCAGAGCACTGTCCTGCCTGGGTGGCCCCTCGCACCCCCACTGGCCCTGTCCCCTGCTTCCCAGCTCTGCGTGTGCGGGCAGCTGTGCCTCTCCATGTTTTGAGCAGCTGAGTAACAATGCAGTGTGTTCTTTCATAGACAAATGCATCTTCTTCCTATTGATTTCACAGATCAATAAAAGAAATTGGTACTGATTTAACGTCAACACCGGAACATTGGTGTGCATAGGAATTCACAACTGGAAGGAGAGGAAGGGAGCGCACTTGCACCTTCTGTGGTGCCAGCCGTGGCTGTGAACATCCCTGGGTAGGGGTCACAGGTGTGTGTCGCTGGCTTCTTTCCCGCTGGTCTCTGGCTGCTGCACTGTGTCTCCAGGTGGCAGTGTGGCTGGCACCTGGGCTTCCCTCTCCAGCTGGGCTTGATTCAGAGCTTTCTGCCCTTTGCCTGTGAGTCTTACCCCTGTGGGGCATTTGGGGGCACTTTTGTGGCTCTCATTACTGAGCTGAGAGGATGCTATTGACACCTAGTGGGCAGCGACCAGAGGTGTTGCTCACACCCCTGTGGCAATGGACAACCTGGCCCCAAATATCAGGAGGTTATGAAACTGCCTTGAGCCAGGCATGGTGGTGCATACCTGTCACCCCAGCACTCAGAAGGCTGAGGCAGGAGAATCACTGTGAGTATAAGGCTGTCCTGGGGTACATGGTGAGTTCAGGGCCAGCTTGAACTACATCGCGAGACCTTGCCTCAAAGAACAGGCAAACAAACAAATGGAAAAAAAAAAATACAGCCAGTGGGCAAGGGGTAAACAAGTGACCAGCATGGTGCTTTGTCTCCCTCTTCGCTCACTCAGTCTGCCCACTGCCCAGGAGGTGAGCAGTGGCTCATTTTACAGCCAGGGAAACTGAGGCTCCATTGAGCCTGCTGAGAGACGCTGAGCTGGGCCATAACCCCAGCTGTCCCACCTTCTCCGGGTCCTGCCTTGCGGCTGGTGGGATGGTGGGAGAAGCTCTGCTAGGTCCCAACAGGCCCTGCTTGCCTGACCTTGGCCTGAGGCCCCAGCCACGCTGCGGCTGCTGCCAGGGCAGAGTTCTCGGAGTGCTCATTAGGAACCTTTCATGCCAGGTGTCTTCTTGATGACCAATAGGGTGAATTCTGGGCTTGAAAGGTGCTGCCGCTGAGGTTCTGTGACTCTGTGCCCTGCTCACTGGGCTGTGTGGGGCCCGACTGATGGAGCCTCCACTTCCCTTGTCTGTGAATAGAAAGGTCGGCCAGGTGTGTGAGTGAGACGTAGTGAGCCTTAGCCCGGGCACGGTGACCCCATAGGGTCTGCTGAGTGTGCGTGGCCAGTGTGGCTTGGATGGTACAGGTCCTGTGTGTGTTTGTCCCTGAAGGTGACCTGCTCTTCAGAGGTGGCGGGAGGATGCTGGTTCTGCTGGGTTACACTGAGGAACGGTGGTGATGGACCAGCCGTCAGCACATGGGCATCTCATGGGCATCCTGCGGTCACTTTCCCGGGACTAAACATACCTGAGTGCTGGTGCTTAGTGTGCAGCCGAGTTCCTAAGGAGCCCACCGAGAGCTGTGCCTGAAGGAGCATTGTCATATGTGAGCTGTGTTTTCAAGTGACAGGAAACAAATGTTTATCTATAAGGGATTCTCAGCTGAGAAGATTCTCCCCCGTCTGGCCTTCTGTGTCAGCCAGCTTTCTGTTGCTGTGACAAAACACCGGTCCAGGAAGCTTAAATTCATAGTCCCAAAACAAAGTTGTTGGAATTCCATCAAGTTAATTCTAATCTACCACATCCAGTGCAACCTGGGCAAGAATAAGACACTAAGACACACACATAGTTATGGGGAGCCAAGGGGTCCTAAGTTCAGCCAGGGTGAAGGTTCCCTGGAATGAAGGTCCTGATCCAGGACCCAGCCCGAGTTTTACTAATTCTCCATGAGGAGGGGGGCTCAGGGACGAGTGGCAGTGAGAGGGGCGGGATAAAGGAGGCCTGAGGCCCCTCAGCCGCACGCACGCAGGGAGAGCGATCTGCCAGACACAGCCGAGGCGGTGTCTAACATCTTGGGGTTGGTGCTTCAGTTCTGATGTGCAGTCTCTTCAGCCCTGAAGTCAGAGCCTCTTAACTTCAGGCTGGGTCCCAGCTGACAGCGTGGAACACTGCTCTCCCTCTCACCTAGACCAACCATGTCTTTTGGGAGACACAGGGTGGGGAAACGGCACTGTCGCTTTGCTTCAGAGATCACATGGCAGCTCCTCAGCCAGCCCAATTTACACTGCTTAGAGCCAATGAAGGGACAAAGAAATGGCCCGGCCAGCTCTGTACATATCACATGGAGACAGGGCCGAGTGTATCCAAACTGCTCTTCTTTCAAGGAGACTCGTCCAGGTGGTTCCCCCCACAGATGGCTAATCTTATTGCATAATTACTGGTGAACTCAAATACCCTCATGTTAGAAAACAGTGTCATCCAAGGTACATCTGCAAATGTTGCTCCAGCAAGGGGCCCCTGTCATAGATGTCACACTGTGTTGTGGATTGGGGAACTCACCCGTGATGCAGGAGGTAGGGCATGTGTCCTGGATGGTATGTTGACCCCAGGGGTGAACTCTCCTTGGCTCACACCTTCCTGGGAGCCAGCCTTGGCAGTTTAATGTGGGGCAGAGTTAAATACAACTCTAGCATATTAGTGAGAGCTGGAGAGTTTACTTGGTAGGCTTGGGATTGTGAACTCTGCAGCCTAACTGCTTGGAAACTTGCTGTGACACCACCTGAGGTCTTCTCCTCAAACCAACTGGCTGCCCGTATGTCTTAGTGCTTTTCTCCCATTGCTGGGACAAAATACCCAACATCAAGAGTTAAAGAGGGAAAGATTTATTTAGCTCACAGTTTGTGGAAGTTTTGGTCCATAATCAGGGGCTACAGGGCAGGGTGGCATAGCACAGGGGCAACACTTCAAGGAGGCAAAGGACAGCAAAAGCAGCCAAAGCAAAATAGGGAGAACAAGCCTCTTTTCCTCCTTATAAGCAGGCTACCCTACTCCCAGGGCGGGTGTAGCATGCACACCACCTCCCTGCCCTCCTCTTGCACAGGATGAGGGTGTTTACAAAGGGAGGACCCTAGCCTCTTGCTGAGTGGCTTAAACTTCTAAACTTCTCAAGTTGACACAATGTATCAGCCATCACCCTTGCTTCTGCCTTGCTTCCTTCCTGAGCAAGAATCTTACCTGTAGAACACACCTCTGTGTCACTCCAGCGTGGATCCTGGTGCCCTTGCATCTGAGGAGGTGCCGTTCGTCATCACGGATGGCATGTGTTTCTGTGACTAAAAGTCTCAGCGCCTCAAGTCCTGCGATCCCAACTCTACACTGCTGTCAACAATCAATGATAATCATGGGAAGATCTTCTTGGTCTTTATATGATTTTAGGATCAGGCCACACTTCATTCCATAAAATGGAATAAGGGTTCTCGTAGACCAGGCAGAGAAGGCTGGTTTTACAGACAGGGAAGGGCTACAAGAAGTGGACACACACAAAAAACAAAAAGCAGATTGGTCAGTTACCTTCCTTGTAATGTGGGGCTGGGGAGAGAAAGTGGTATGCCGGAGTCCAGCTGCGGCAGGGCCAGGGTTTCCCAAAGGTGGTCAGGGAGTCGGCGATTGAGAGACAGAAAACACTGCACACCAGTCTGTGAGTGAATCTGAATCCGCTTTATTTTTTAGAAGCTGGAATATATATTTGCTAACCTTTGGCAGCCACCCCCAACCCCAAGCAGGAAGCGCCCCAGGCTTAGGGTCAGGCAGGGATAATCCTAAACAATAGGTTTTAACCTCAACCCCAAGCAGAAGGCGCCCCAGGTTCAGGGCAATAGGCATCAATTAACATTTTAATCTTGACATTTAGTCAGCCCGGGAAATGCAAGCGACATACCGGACACCCGCAGGAGGACTGGAGGCCCACAGGAGGAAGAGATGTGTGAGATTATTAGGCCGCTCCCTACATTGCTTTTCTTATCATTTATGGGAGTGGCAGTCCCTGCGAGGACAGCGCCTGTCTTAGGTCAAGGACTCCTCACATGTACCCAACCAGACCTTACCCGTCATGGGCCTGCAGGACAGCAAT
>PVLA01011058.1:0-56798 GCA_004027455.1 Hydrochoerus hydrochaeris
TTCTTCTTCTTCTTCTTCTTCTTCTTCTTCTTCTTCTTCTTCTTCTTCTTCTTCTGCTTCTGCTTCTGCTTCTGCTTCTGCTTCTGCTTCTGCTTCTGCTTCTGCTTCTGCTTCTGCTTCTGCTTCTGCTTCTGCTTCTGCTTCTGCTTCTGCTTCTGCTTCTGCTTCTGCTTCTGCTTCTGCTTCTGCTTCTGCTTCTGCTTCTGCTTCTGCTTCTGCTTCTGCTTCTGTTTTGTTTTGAGAGAAGGTCTCACTATGCAGTTCAGGCTGGTTTCAAGCTCACTTTGAAGTCCAGGCTGGTTTTGAATTTGCAAGGATCCTCCGGCCTCAGCCTCCTGAATGCTGGGATTACAGGCATGTGCCACCACATGTGGCTTATGAATTCTTAAAGAAAGATGCCATTCAAAGTTGAAAAGAGGAGGGTCATTTAAAATGTCTTTCAGCAGCTGTATACAAGGGAATGGGAATGAAAACATTTTATGTTTGAGGAATTAAGAGTGATTTGTGTTGCTGCACTAGTGAAGAGGAAAAATGGATCAGGTTAATGGGACAGATTCTGAACATACTCAAGAGTTTGAATTCTCTCTTGTAAATGTGGAGGAATCTCCAGAATGTTTTAAAGAGATGTAATCAGGGCCATGGTTCTGTAATATTCCTCAGAAAATACATAAGTGATACTCTGGAGATGGAGGGACCAGTAAATAATCATTACACAAGTTCAGAAGACAAGAACCTGAATTAAGATATTGGTAGAAGAGAGAGGAGGAAACGTGAGTTATTAAGCAGTTGTTATCAACAGGGCTTGGCGACCAGTTGAATGTGGGATGAGAGGGAGAAGAAACACTGGGGATGATGATTCTGGAGTTTCTATATATTTAGCACCTGGATGGTTATTGGTACAGAGAGATACAGAAGAAGAAGTAGAAGTGGAGGGGATGCTGAATGGGCTGCGATGTTTGAACTTGGTACATTTGAGGTGCCTGTTATATCTAAGGGGAGAAATTTGCCCATTGTTTGTGTCTCCTTCTTAGAAGTGGAGAGGTGTAGATAAAGTGTTTGAGAGGAAAGGGTCCAGGAGAAACCAGCCCTGGGAAATGCCGGCATTTAAGGAGGAGCCGAAGGATAAGCAGCCCGAGGTGGAAGTTTGCAGGATGTGGCCAACAGATCAAAGAACTGTTCTGTGTTGCAAAGAAAGCACTCACCGCTCTGCCTTTCTTTCCTTTAGGAGGAGATTCGATGTCCAGCATCCTTGTCGATTGTCAAAGACAGAAACTTCACCGAGAATCAGGAGGAAGAAGATAAAATCTTTGATCCCCCAATAGAGCTCTCTTCGGATGAGGAATATTATGTTGAAGAAAGCAGGTCTGCCCGGTTTAGAAAGTCAGGCAAAGAGCGCATTGATCACATCAAGAAGGCATTTTCCAAAGAAAACATGCAGAAGACAAGGCAGAATCTTGACAAGAAAGTGAACAGAATTAGAACACGAATAGTGACGCCTGAGAGGAGAGAGAGGTTGAGACAGTCAGGGGAGAGGCTGCGGCAGTCAGGGGAAAGATTGAAGAAATCTATTTCTAATGCTGCTCCCTCGAAGGAGGCTTTTAAGATGAGCAGTCTTAGGAGGGCAAAGGACCGAACTCTGGCGGAAGGTCAGGAGGCAGGCAGGGAGACGGGTGTGGATGTCGTAGCCCGGAGCCCCTCTCTAGTCCCCATCCCCGAGCTCCACACTCATGAGCTCAGTGAGACAGAACAGGAGCGAGCCGGGGTGGGGTATGCATCCCAAGAAGGAGTGGGGAGCTCAACCCCTGAGCCTTTAAAGGTTACCTTCAAACCTCAGGTGAGAGTAGAGGATGATGAGTCACTTCTGTTAGATTTAAAGCAGTCCTCTTAAGGAAGAATTAAGTAAAAACACTCAACCATGGAGTTCTAGTTTATGTAGTGTAGTGATCCGCGTTTATTTATATGCTGTGGAGGAAACCTAAGTAGTACAAGTGTTTAATTTCTTACATTTAAAATCTTGACTATCATAAATTTTATGTAATTTTCCTTGAGAATTCTTTTTATTTTTGTGAGCACATTTGATAAGTAGGTAGCAGCCTTTTCTTCTTCTGTCACCCATCCTGTGGCAGCAGTGTTTAGTAGGCTCGATATAGCTGTATTAAGGTGAGACACTTCCAGAGTCACCAGCTTATTTTCCTCACTCATAGAAAGGGGGGAGGGTTTGCCTCTCCTGCCCTCCTCAGGACTGTCGTGAAGGGAGGAAAAGTCACATGGTCTGAGAATACAGCACACGTAGAGAAAAACAAACCTCGCTGGGCCTTCAGCCACAGAACTGAAATAAGCACACCTTCCGAAGCAGCCCCGAGCACCAGGCAGTGAGGGCCTTGGTTGGACAGAGACTAAAATCAGTCTTCTTAAATCTTTCCATAGAAACAGCAGTATAAAATAAATGTTTGAGTGATAACCTTTTCATCAAAACCTACAACGAAACTTCATGTTTTGGATGTGTCTTAAAATGTTCTTTGGAAAATCTTTTTCTAATTTTCTTTTGCTTTTAGATTTGAGGTGAACCATAGCAACTTTTGCAGCATGAGGTATAAGTCAGGTTATTTTGTTAAGTGGCTTTCCTATTTTTTTTCTCTTTTCTCGTTTTTCTCTTTTTTGGTTTGTTTTAAACTGGGGATTGGACACAAGTCCTTTACACGAGCTTCATACATCCTCAGAAGGCGCCCCGCCTTTTTTTGTTATTTTGAGACAGGGTCTTGCTGTGTAGTTAGGTTGCTACTGAACTCACTGTGTAGCCCAGGCTGGCCTTGAATTTGCAGTAATCCTCCTGCCTCAGCTTCCTGAGTGCTGGAATTACAGGCATGCACCACCATGCTCTTCAGCCCTTTTTGAGATCTGTTGTCTCTTGCTAAATTGCCCAGGCTAGTTTTGAACTCATGATCCTTCTACCTCAGCTTCTCGTGTAGCTGGGATTACAAGTGTGTGCCATCAAGGCTGGCTGTCCAGTGGCCTTTCTAATGTCTTTTCTGTGGCAGTGAGCTTGAAAATGACCTCCTGTTTCTGTTTTCCAGAGTTAAGCCTTCATGGCCCTGCTGTACAATGCAGTGTTTGTAGGTATTCATCATAGCTGCTTTGAGGGAGTCAGATGCCACTTATTTATTAGCTTTTAGAGAAGAAGTAGGTTTATTTCAAAGAAAGAAATGGTCACACAAGTTTTATGCTTTTAGTACATTTAAATCTTTTTTTTTTTTTTTAAACTGTGGGAGAAATGATGGAATTGTTGAATTTGATCGTAATCCGTTATCCTATTTTTCAGACTTCCACTTTTGGGCCATCATGTAGTAACTAAAAATAATAAATACATCCAGATATACACACATAAGATACTTTACCTAGTTATCCAGATGTTTGAGTTTAGGGGTTGGATTCAGTATTACTTTGTCTTTGCTTTGCCCAAATACATAAAATTGTAAATTGAAAACTAAAGTGTGTACCACATTGAATAAAATACTGAAAAAATAATTTAAAAAAACATCATTATCACCACTTAGAAGGAGCTTGGATACCTAATCATATATTTCCTTAAGAGAGACAATAAATTTGAATTTAAAAAGACATTGCATATGTCAAAGTCCTAGATGTAAATATTTTTACTAATGTAAACAGCAGTATGTAAATGAAGTCTGATATTGTAACTTATTATAGAAATGTTCCTAGATTAGGAAGAATATAAACAATAGCATGTGGGCTTTTTTTGGCAAATATTACTGTCAAGAATTTTTGCTTACTGACCTATTTTATAAGCAGACTTAACATTTTATGGGACATTTTCCATATAGGTATGTTTGAATTTTTATGAGAAAAAGATTTGTAACCTGGTCAGCTCTTCATTGCAGTAGATTTTGTGCAAACCTAGAAACACTAAAACAGCTGCATGTCCCTAGAGGTTCACTGTAACCCTGTACTGCTTTTTTGCTGCTAAGATTTTCCATCTGTGTCTCTTCTGTCTCTTGACATTTTTTCCCATATAGGGCATTTCTAAATTCCACATTCAGAATTTCATCTCTTTGGCTTTCTTTGCTTGGTGTAAAGATAATGGGCTGTGAAATCACACATCCCACTTCATGTAAGGGAAATCCTAGTCAGCATTCTTTATTTTAAAAGTTTCAGACAACACTGAACAGATTACTTGCTCATCTGTGTTTTAGAAATTATACACACCAGACTTTAGACAATTTATTCAAATGAAACTGGTAGCAGGATGTATTCCCGCCCCTGCTATGAGCCTCCTGGAGCAGTGCAACACCCATAGACACCGACTGCACGGCCCACTCTGAGCCGTCCACAGAACAGATGGAGCAGGGGAGGAAAGCGCAGGTCTGTCTCCTGCCTGTGCTACCTGAGTTGCTTCCCTCTCTCAGTTAATATTGGCCTGGTCCTGGCTTACGGGTTACAGACGGGGTAAATATGTAACAGGAACAGCATGCATTTCTGCTTCTGTATGTGTGTATGCCTCCCCTGAGCAAACTTTATAAATGGAAAGTATAAACCATTTCTACTTCATTCTTCGTCATCCATGCACATTAATGGGTTTAGTTTAGAAAAAAGCCCAGTGCTGTGATTCTGTCAGGTAAAAAGCATGGGTTGTGTTGTATGAAGCATTCCATTGTTAGCAGTGCAGTTCTGTTATGAAATCACTGGATTTTTTTCCCTTCTGAAATAGGCTTTCTAAAACTCTTACTGACCCTTACTAAGAAAATTTACAGATTAACTTCCAAATAAGGGGAAACCATCCTGTTTTTGTCCTCAGTTGTACTTGAAATTGAGCTATGCTGGTCTGCAATGAATGAAAAATGTAAAAGCTTCATGCTACTGTGACCATCTCTGAGTTATGCCATATCAGATAATTTATGGCTGCCCTTCCCAGGTCAGAACCTTTCAGCCTATTTCACGAGTATTGGATAGGAAGTGTAGGATAACTACTGCTTCACAGTGAGTCTCTTAGGACGAAAAAAGGTGGTGGAATATTCTTAGGCTTTGAATATACTTTGGATATCTTCCTTAAATGAGCTGTGCTTGTCAGAAAGCCTCCCTCAGAATGTTCAGCCACATGATTCCTTTGCTTATGTTGTATGTCTGCTTGGATCATCACCATTCCCTTTCATTCTGGGAGATGACTTTTCCTGTTTTTAGCTTCCTACTTGTCTTCTAGGATGGGCATAATTAATTATCCCCTGTATTCTGTATGTATTGCATATTTATGTGCCAGATTTTGCACAAGGCACTGAGAACTCAAAGATGAATAGAAAATTTCCCTTCTACCTTTCCAGCCTTTGTCTGAAGCTCCCAGTATCTGGGAGAGTCAAGCAAAAACTCAGCAATGTAAATAGTGCTATATATAAGATGATGGATGTAGAGATGAAAGCTGTTTGTGTAACATTGTGATCATACATCTGTCTTACTTATGTTTGATGCATTATAGTTTATTTATGTAACTGTTCTAACTAGACTGTGCTTCTCAAGGGCAGCAACTGTGTTTTGCTCATGTTTGAGTCACCAGTATTTGGGTATCCTCCTGATGCTGACTTTCAGTTGTTGAATCTAGAGATGAGAGATGTGGTTCCTGTGATTAAGGAACTTTTCCCCTGGTGGAGATTACTTCTACTCAGATTCAGGAAAGGATGATGGGAGAAAGAGGAAGGACATTAATAATCTGGGGGATACTTTTCATGAAAACTACACAAAGTATTTACAGTGGCATTTGCAGGCTAATCACTAGTCAAGTAACATGGAGTCCAAGGCAAGATGTAACTTATAACTTACACTGTGTGGTATTATTTTATATTAAAATTATTATTTTATATTAAAGGCCATAGAGTGTCATGGAGAGAATTTTAAGCTGAGGAGTGCTATGAGTGTTTTAGAATGAATTTTAACAGACCATAGCAAAGACAAGTTAATATGATACTTGCACTTTTCTAGGTGAGAGAGGATTAGTTGAAGTAAAGCTGTAACTGAACTGTGGAAAGGTAAACTTAGCTGTGGGTTGGAAGGGGACTCCAGAGTTGCCAGGCTTTGACTTGGGCAAATGGCTGTGCCCATTTCTGACCCAGAAAATACAGGGTTCTTGAGACATCTCTTGGAGAGGCCTGAGGAACACAAGGGAACTCTGCCTGTGCCTCAGAGCTGCCATGCTGGAGGTCTGTGCATTCCAGCCATGGTAACTCCCACCTCTGCTTGCAGAAGGGTCTGCTTCAAGAAGTTCTTTTCTTGGCTTTTGAAAGCGCCTTGCCCTCCCTGCACTGCCAGGACTGCAGAGTCCTTGAAAAGCAGGACTGCTTCGTAGGTTGAAGGCCATTGGGAGCTTCTCTCCCATCTGTTTTCGCCCAAGGCCAGAGCTCTTGCTCATTGTGTGGGCCAAAGAAAAGCTCACCTCATTCTTAGGATGGATTGTTTTTTCCCCGCCTCACTTGCTGTTTGGCATCTGAGGAATCCAGCCAACACTGTATTTTGTTCCAGTTAACACAATAAAAGCTGCTGTAAGTTGCTCCCTTGCCAAGGCCAGTTGCCTAGATATATGTGGCTGTCCAAGTCAGCTGCAGAGAGCTTCCAACTCACCATGGCCTGAGCTTGGTAATGCCTCAACCTCTGTCACAGTGGAGCTAAGTGATGGCATAAAAAATATATGATGGCCTCAAGATAGATTTGATGCAACTCAATCTTCAACATTGTGGCTGATGGAGACTCTATACAAGGATTGACAGCAAATGGAGACTGAGATGTTTTGTTACAGTCAAATGTCCTGTAGATCCCAAATGTAGGGTATCTGGTAAATTATGATGATGAAGAAAGATGCTTAGGCCCAAGAGAGGAGATTAAGTCCTTCTGTCTCTGAAGACCTGTGTGGCCTGGTGTGGCAGGGTGTGTGTGTGTGTGTGAAGCAAGGTTGGAAGCAAGGGCATCCCATGTCATCAACAGTGAGGCCCAGAGGCCTGCCTCACATACTTCACCAGCAAGGGCAGTGGGATGGAGGTCTTCATGGCCTTCAACTCAAGTGGCCATTAATAAAGAGTTGGAGAGACCAAGATCCCTGGGCCAGACATTCACCACACTTGACTATGGGGTCCAGTGTAAAGACATAACTTGGTTTGTGCTTTCAGGGCCTAATATGCAGAGTTAAACAGCAGAGGAGAGGGTATGATACACAGCTGTTAAAACAATAGGTAAATGAAAAGGTGAGATTTCTTAAGAAAATTCAGACAATTTGAAGGAAAGAGCATATTTAAAAAAAAAAAAAAAGAATTGTGGCAATGAGGATCAAACCCAAGGCCTTTGTACCAAGCTATATCTCTAGCACTTTTTATTTTGAGACATTGATCTATTCAATCAGTAAGCTGCCAAGGCTGGGCTTGAATTCAAGACTCTCCTGTCTCATTCTCCCAGAGTTCTGAGATTACAGGCATGCTATCATGACCACCTCTGGATAAAGATCTTATGGTTACCTAATTCTAGTTTTGACTGTTCTTCTGAACAGTTGTTCTTGGGCTATACTTTCATGAATAATTTTCTCTGAATTAGTCTGTGACATCAGTACTTGGAAAAGGCAAGAATTCTCCATGAAACACTGGTTTCCAACCCCCAATTTAATTCACTTCAAGAAAAACATGACATATTTTTCTAAGCAGAAATTTAGAACTACAGCGAGCACCACTGTGTAGGATTTGGTTCGTTTCTTGCTATGAGTTCAAACATATTTCTGGCTGAAATTTGCTT
Source organism: Hydrochoerus hydrochaeris (assembly GCA_004027455.1). Classification (NCBI taxonomy): domain Eukaryota; kingdom Metazoa; phylum Chordata; class Mammalia; order Rodentia; family Hydrochaeridae; genus Hydrochoerus; species Hydrochoerus hydrochaeris. Next base: position 7,777 of record PVLA01011058.1, read on the forward strand.
ACCGCATATTGTAAGGCAGCTGAAACATCCTAATAATCTCATGGACCAGTATTCACGTTTGTCTGGGTCTTGTTAGATCTTTTATCTGAACAAGCTTTAAATTTGCAGACCATTGTTATGTAGCCATGTTATTTTATTGTAAAGTCTGTTGAAATGAGTGTATCGTGTTAATTGTGTTAGCACCTTTCATGTGACCACATTTTTTATTTGCAGTATTTTCATAAGATGGAGAAATAAATTAGCAGAACTATGCATGGGATGTGATTAGTTCTAGTTGAGAGCAATAGAGATTTCAGAGAAACATCAATATGGTTGTCAACTGTCAAAATATAGGGCTAAATTTTCTTTGAGAGAAAATATCCAAATAAGCCACAAATTCTAAATTAATGAGAATGCGTCAACATATCCTCTGCTTAAAATTCATGCATCTTTCCCATGTAAAAAGAAATCACCAGCATTTCAGGCAAATCTGTGTTGGAGAGTTAAAATAACCTAAGATTTATTAGTTATTCCTGCATACTTAAAAAAATCGTCTTCCATTATTAACCTGCTTAAGCATCTCCATCTCATCCTTTGCCTCTTCAGGATGATGGCACCTGTGGAGGGGGAAGAGAGACTGCAGAAAGGCTAAAAATTGATTAGGATCCAAAGATGCCTGTGATTTACTGTTGATTTGATGGAACCCAGCCCTGTGTATTTGGTGGGTTACTTTTCTGTTTTCAAAATTTTTTGTAGAAAGGGATGATGAGGATGGTGATTTTGTTTTTAAACTATTAGAATGAAGTGTAGGAATGGGAGGATGGACATAGAAAGCATTAAACTTGATCCTGAGTCTTGTAGACGAAAAACACTGCCACTCACTAACTTGTAAATTGAGGGTCAAAGACAGAAATGTGAAATAGAGCATGCAAAGGTATCTGGGGAAGAGTTTCAGATACCAAGAGAAGCAAGGGCTTCTGCTCTGTAGAACCCTTTTTCAGGGGGAGGTTTTAAGAATTAAACCTGTTTGGAGGCAATGAAGTAAAATGAAGTGCCCAGAGGTGAATGCATGCAGCATATATCTTTTGCTCCACAATTTTTGGCAATGGGCAGTTATGACATTCACATAATATTTGTGTGTGTGTGCACTCACATGTGTGTGTTTAGTACTTGGACATGGAACAGTGAACAGTGGACTTTTGCACTAGGTCACACCTTGTGCTCTTTCGGGGTTTAGGAGTAAAGCAGTGAGCAGAGAGCTAATTCCAGAGAAACAGTAAATGAAAGTAACTTAGATGGTGAGTGTTATGAAGAAAAGTAAGTCAGGGGAGGGGGATAGAGTTACAGGCACGGTAGAGCAGCCCACTGCTGTTTTACAAAAGGTGTTTGGAATCCCTCAGATAAGATGGGCACAGTGTTTTGAACTTAAGTCAACTATCAGGTCCAGGATTTCTGCAGAATTTCAGGTGTGTTTAGGACACTGGCTGAAAATGGAGGAGTATGAGGAGTGCAGTGTTCTGGGGCCGTTTTAAGGGCTTAGGTTTTCATTCCAAAGGAGAAGGGGACCCATTGAGGCATGTTGGGCAGAAGAATGACATGTTCTGATTTACTGCATTTCTGCCTGTTGAAAAATCACATCGTGTGGTTTGTTCAGAAAGCCTCTGTAGTTCTTACCAGAGTTGACTCTGTAAAGGAAATTGCCCAGACCCTAGACGTTTCCATTCGGGAATCTGGGCTCAGTTCCTAACACTGTAAGTAGCTTGCTTCTTGTTCTGGGTCTAGGAAACACCATTGCAGCTCAAGACTGACATCTATTGGCTATTTTCAGAAATGTTTATACTGTGTGTAGGTTTGGTGCATACCGACTCTTGATTAAGATCTCAGTGCACATTTTAATATAGAAAATCACACCAACACCAATGATCATAGTTTTATTAGGAGATTACAGGGGATTTTCTGTATTCTCATGTGCTTGTATTCAGGTGTTTTACTTTCCTTAGCACATTGTCGTCACTGCTGGTGGGCTCAGCTGCCAAAAGACGTGGACATCAGTATGATGGGCTGGAAAAGTAGAGAACAGTAAGTCTGCGTTGGTTCAGATCACTTAGGGGACAGTGCCATAGTTCTAGGGTGGCCCTCCACAGGTAGCCTGTGATTTGTTGATGTTTAAGTGTGTGTGTGTATGTTGGTGTGTGTGCACGCACACAGAATTTGGACTCAGGTTGAGTTGGCACAGATGTATGAAGGGAGTATGACTGAAGAATAGGCCTGGTACAAGGAAATTCAGGGCATTGGGCAAAACTGCATTAAAATTTTATATTTGCCTTCAGCATTCAGTAATAACAATTTAAACCATTTTGCATATCTCTGATCCATTTGATCTGTATTGATTGGGGTAGTTGAATATTTTGCTTAACTAAGATTCGTCAATATGTTATGTAGGAATTAGACCACTTAGTGGCTTTCATTACTTTTATGAGAACATTACCTAAATATTGGTGCTACAGGACATAGCTTTTTTCTGAGTCTTCATCTTCGTGTCTTATTACTCTTCCCCTCAGTTTCTACATTCCAGACCTGCTGGCCTTTCACGTCCTCCAGTGATTTGCCCTACCTGTCTTAGGGCCTTTGCGAGCCCATACCACTTTCATTCACCAAGCACCCAAGCACACACTAGGTAACTTGTTCAGCTTTCAGATTCCAGTTAAAATGATACTTCTTCAGGAAGTTTTCCCGGCCTCCTCCCCGACTCTTGACTGGAAAGTCTCTCCTGTTACAGGAACTCAGGATCACATCATGGTTTTAAAGTCTACGTGTGGGTGATTGTTCACTCCCTAATTAGACTAAAAACATCTTGAGAGCTGGGACTGTGCCTGGCCCATTTCTCTGTTCATGGAACAGTATCTCAAATTTTTTGAATAGTAAAGAAAATAGTCTGAAAACGGAGAACTCTTGTTTGAAAATTAAAATTAGAAATAGGCCAGAAATGTGATGACTAAGTAAAAAGGACAGTGGGTGTTGTGGTGGGATGCCTTCCCTGGTTCCTGCTTCACGGCTAGGCATGCATGCCTCGAGATGCTGAATGTTTTGGTGGATGGTAGCTCTCAGTTCTTCCTCCAAGTATTTCCTTCAGCCGAGAGCCACCTCACCCAAGGACATGGGCCTCTTGAAAGCAACTCTCATCTTCTGACTGGGTGAGGGTCCCATAGCCTTAGCTTAGAAGAACTCTGAAGAGCCTACAAGATGCCATCTTTGAAGAGTCATCCTGGGCCACTGTTCTAATGGCATCGACTAATCAACTCTCCTCCATACTCTTCCACCTGGAATTCGTCAGGGTTCACAGATGCAGATCCTGTGTTTATTCTCAATAAACCATAAGACGCTCAGTCTGTTTCTTTAGAGAACCTGCTCACAACTGGGCATGATGGAGAGTGAGGAGTCTAAGGTGGCATTTAAGATTTTTAGTGCGACAGCACAAGATGTCATTCCCAGGGATGGTGAACACAGGAGAAAGGCAGATACAGATGTTTAAACAGGGGTAGTGGAAAAGAAATAGTTTGTCTGAGATGCATTTGGGGCAGCCAAGAGTCTGAAGCTTGGAGGAAAACCCAGGGCTGCCAGTACAGATTTTGCAGTCATCAGTAACTAAAACAGTGACGCAAAAGAGAACCAACAAAGGGGGAAGAGCAAGGAAGATGTCTTAGGTCTATTTTTCTCTCATTGCTGAGACAGAATACCCAGCACCCACAAGTAAAGGGAGGAAAGGTTTATTTAGCTCACAATTGGCAGACATTTCAGTCCATAATCTGCTGCTCCAAGGCAGGGTGGCATTTGCAGAAGGGCAAGAGTTCATGGCAGCAGAAGACAGCAAAAGCAACAAGAAACAGCAAGATGAGTCTCTTTCCGTCCCTTACATTGTATCCAATTACTGGGATTGGGGAGGGGTAACAATCCAATCAATAGTCTGAACCAGCACTCAATCCATCTCAGCACCCTCAATCCCCACATTGCAACACCAGTCCATCACATACACTAGATTCAGCCACTTTGGAAATAAACTGACCACATGAGGCTTTGGGAGGACATCTAGACACAAAACCGTAACAGAAGGGTCGGGGATATGGCTCAGTGGCACAGCAGCTGCCTGGCAAGCGCGAGGTCCTAAGTTTCATTCCTGGTACCAAAAAGAAACAAAACAAAAACCAAACCATAACAGAAGACACGTGGCAGGAAAAGGATGATTAGAGGTATAGGAAAACCAAGGGTATTAAGGATACCAGCAGGAGCAGCTGAGAGCCGTGATAACAGGCAGATGTATCAGGCTCTTAGAGAATGCAGGATAGACAGGTGTCCCTTGGATTCAGTGGCACTATAACCACAGATTGCTGGGAGCAGTTTCCTCGGGGCAGGTGGAAACAGCTTGACTCCAGTGAGTTGAGTTGGTAGGTGTAGGTGGTGAAGAGACAGATGTGGTAAATTTACAATTTTCACGAGACGACAAGGTGGGGGTCAAAGAAAGGTAGCTACAGACTGGGAGAAGCAGAGAAAACACAAGCGTATTTATAAATGATGGAGGAGATGGGCTGTAGCAAGACCATTTAGGAAGGAGTCCAGTGAAGGCCGCTAGTGTGCCAGCTAGTTAGAAGTTCTTGAGAAATGCAAGATGACCGCGCACACAAGATTAATCCTGAACAGCCGAAGTTTCTGGCACCTGACATAAACAGAAAAGCTACGGTTTATTATGCTCTTTAAAGCATTAGGAGTTTACTTAACTCTCAAAACAGATCTACCAGAACACCACCCCGCTGTGCAGAGCTGGAGGGTGCGGTGGGTAGGCCCCTCTGCCGCCGGATCACCGCGCAGCAGCCCAGGCATTGTGGAGAGCGCGGATGGGGCGGCCCGGCGGCGCAGAGGGGCATAGCCCCAGACTGGACGCTCCCAGAAAACCGCCCAACAACATCTTGAAAACTGTCTCCGAATTTTATCGAGGGAGGACTGCATTTCAAGTGGGAGGTCTAGGGAAACCAAGTGTTATGGGGCGTAAAAAAGCGCCCGTGCATGACGCATGCGCACTGCGGAGCAACACGGACGAGCCAGCTCCATTGCGCAGGCGCGGGGGCCTGAGGGCGGGGCGTTTTTCCGGGCCAGCAAACCCCAGTGCGGAGCTGGACTGCAGCGGACCTCATTCAGCCGATCGTTTTCTAGGAAAGTCCTAACAGTTTCCTAACCATGTACCAATGGGAAATTTATTAGTGACGATACAGTTATGTTCATATGATGAACTTTGCAGCTGCAGCCTAGCGAGCGAGAAGTTTAAATTATTTCCTTGTCTATTTATGGTTGAAATAAAGTTCTCTCTAGGAACTGTGTGTTACTTGTGGTTGGCAGCTAAGCCGTTAAAGATTTGCAGTTGCTGTCCCGCCAATTTAAATTTAGGAAGAAGTTGTCCTTAGAATGACATACGGGCACTGATAAATGAGGTTTCTCTGGGCCACGCGGCAGAGACCTGGTGGTGATCACTTGGCAGAGAACTGTCCTTGAGAGGCCCCTCAGCAGATGGGGCGGAGCTGTCCTGTTAGTCGCAGCAGTTGAGCTTGGTGATGTGCGGGGCCTGCTGAAGGAAAAGCATTGCCACGGAAGCTCTGAAAATGCTCCGCAAGAAACAGAGTCAAGCTCCGGGAAGTTGCCACACCTGGAAGACACCACCATCCCGTTTCCCAAATGGGAATCAGTAATCCACTACGCACCCCCCAGTGGTCCTATGAAGCCTCCTTTTGCTAAACGTGAAGTTAAAGGCACCATGGCCCTCTCACTTACTTCATCTCTGGCACCCAGAAATTCAAGGGGGAGATGTTTATTTTGGCTCACAGTTGGTAGAGGTTCCAGCTTGTAGTCCCACCGACCCTAAGCCTGGCAGAGGAGGTTGGCTTGTGGAGTGGCAGCAAGAAGCTGAGACAGATCAAGGGCGGAGAAAGGAAGAGGCCACGCCCCAGTGATCCACCTCCTCAGACCAAACTATCTCCCAACCTCACATTAGCTATGAACTCATCAGTGGACTGATCCACTGACAAGTATCACTGTCCCATTATCCGATCACTTCCCCAAAGTCCCACTTACAATCTCACAAAGCTTTGGGGGTAGGGGGTGGATATCAAAATATAAACTGTAACAATAACCTTGCTGGAGGTTCAGCAGAACTGTCCAGAAAAATCCTTACCTGCCTTCCTTCTTTTAAAAACTTTGTGTCTTTTTTTATGGGCAGGAAGGTCCACGAAGTTGTTAATCAAGTTTTACTTTGCATATCCACCAGGATGGTCTGTTTTACCATGCATTTTGATATATCAGTTCATAGCTCCAAAAACAGTTTTGATTTGTTGCTGCAGTGTCATGGAATAAAGGCACTTGTGCAACTTTATCTCAGAAACCAGGCATACCTTTTGTTGTAGTCAGGGGTTATGAGGAGAAGAATTATATACAGGACACAGAATTATAATAATATTTATGATGGTCACCCAGAGTTTAGCATGAGAAAGTGCAGGAAATCTATCCACAACACTAAAGACCTAGAATATTCAGCCAACGGCCTGGATCCCACAGCAATGTTCTGGATGAGTCCAGATGAAAACCTAGAGCCCATGACAATGCTTCCCATGAGTCCAACTGGAGGTCTAGAGCCCACGAGAAGGACTCACTCCAGTCTGTTTTACAGATCTGTGCTGGGAAGGCCTGAAGATCAGCAGTAGAAGCTAGAAAGTCTTTGCTAGTGCGGTGAAGGAGCTGTGCTGGTAGGTTGAGCCCAGAAGTCACTCATAATAAAAACCAGAGCTGTCCTGAAAAGCGCCACAGCTATCCTCAGTGACACGGAGGTCCCAAGCTCCTCTGACGATAAGAACAGTTGAGTACATGCCAGGAAGCCAGCGTGACGAGTTTGTCCTGGAGATTAAATCGCACACATCTCCCCTTCTGGAGCCAGGAAGCGATGCTTGATGTAGGACCAGAGCTCTCCCAAAGTGAACCACAGCCACTCTCACCAACAAGGTCCCGAGCTGCTCCGATGACAGTGGTTGAACTCACGCTGGGGAAGCTGGTCATGACGAGCTCCTCCAGGAGAACCAAGGACTCAAACAGTAACACTTAGAGAAACCCACAATGCCTGGCTGCTGCTTCTCCACGTCTCTATTTATGCCGGCAACTTTCCTCAGGTGGGACATCTATGCTCAGCACCACGCTGACTTAATTCAGCTGGCATTAAATTGACCATCAGTTTTTAATCCATAACAAGAACCAAGAATAATCTTGAGTTATTAAAATTCCAGTCCAGTGTTGTAGCAGTATAGCAATTTCCTTGTTCAGTTGAATGCTTCATTCAGTGAAGCTGCTCAAAAGAAAACAAAACGAAGTCCCCATGCAAAGTTTATTAAAAAAATCAGCAGTCACCTGCCCTATTCCTTATTCCACTGCAGTTTGACTCAGAGGGAGCTATTTTAAATGCTTATTTGTTTTTGTGACTAAGTAATAAATTATAGTTGTAGGCAAATTTCTTCAGCTCTGAGGTACTCGAGTTCTGCCACCCAGTGGTGGTAATATTTTAGAGAAATAAAGGATGACTTTCTTGAGGACATACTATGGCACCATTCCCCTCAACCTGGACCCTCCTCCCTGGTGATCTTGAGAAAGTAGGTAAACTGAAGGCCTTTATGAAGCCACTAAAGGCCAGGCTTGCTAGCTTTAAGCAAAAAGACTTCCATTTAAAAGCGTATTAAAAATGGGAGTGATGGTTTATCACAAGTCATGCTTTTTTCTAGTAATTTTCAGGCTCAAAGCCCTGCCCTTGCAAATCTGGCTGTGGTCATGTTTGCATAGATTGGTGTCACTTTGATCACCTGATATTCTTATTAAGCCTATCAAGTCTGTTCTCTCAAAGCAACCCTACACTTGTGTCTTTGGTGTGCCAAGAACTGCCTCAGTACACCTGGTGCTGTTCATCTTGTCTTGGGCTTGTGACAGCTCTCCCTCCTTGCTCTGTTAGTGATACTTTGTGAGGCAGCTCTTCTGCAAGCCTAGCGAGCAGAGAAAGACAAACCCAGCTATTTGTTGTTGGTTATTTTTTCTACTACCTAGAGGTTATAGATCTACCTGATCTATTTGTATGTGCCCTAGCTATTCTAGAAAGCTCTCTATTTAGAAGTGAATGTGTGCTAGTTGAAAATTTATGGCCTCACACCTTTAAATCCTCTCTGCATTGTCTGCTCATCTGGATCCTTGAAATATTTTTCCTTAGCCAGCTGGCGGGGTGCTAAATGCTCTTAGTTGAGGGCACTGGCGTGATGATGGGGGGAGGGTATTTACTCTAGCTATGGTGCATGGTTCTGAGCTACTGCGTGCAGTGACCTCTTCCTACAGGCATCATTTTGGGCACCAGTCTGTCCAGCCCAGCTGCTGTGCACCAAAGTCAGTAGCCCTCAGTTGCCACAAGTTTTCTGTGGCATCCTCCAAGGACATAGTATTTCTGCAGAGTCCCCGCCTTTTGAGTGACTTTTCCTGGTTCCCTAGAGGACGCATGTTCAGTACATTCTATCCCTGAGATATCTCTGGTATCAAGTGAACTGTGGCTGTATCACAAAGGATCTCAGGTCTGGGAGCAGGAGGCTTCTCCTCAGATGGTGGCTGCTCCTTTTATCTGTTCTGTCTCTGTCATTTTCCTTCTTTTATTCTGCTTTCCTTATTTCTTATGGGGGCAGGCCCTCAGGATACCAATTTCCTGTTAGGGAAATTGCTGCTAATCATTGCTGATATTACACTTTCCCTGTTAAAATTCTTGCATAATTTCTGACCCCTGAGTAGATGCTGACTGATAGTGTGCTCTTTTTTTTTTTAAATTTGAATCTAAGTTACTGCTCCAGGGTTTGATCTGTTTTATGGTTTTACTCGACTTCTAAGATAAAAAGAAAGCCCCATCTTCATGTTTCTGAGGCTCTGCCTCTTTCAGCCCTTCTTTGCCTTCTGGTCTCATCACACTCCAAACTCTCCCTCATTTTCCTCAGACATGAGATTTAACAGTCTCTGTTCCTCAGTCTGCACTCGTGGTCCCTCACCGTTTCACCTCAGGCCTCAGTCAGTCACCTTTTTCTCAGGGGAACTTTCTCTTGCTGGTGTTGAATCACTTTTATTCACTTCAGTGCATGTTATGTCTCTTTCAGATTGTTTTTCATATCTGCAATTTTACCTGTGTTTTCCTGTGTTGGGGGGATTTATATCCAACTCCTCCCTCACAGATTCTAAACTTCTTGAGGGCAAGGAACCGTGGTTTTCTTGGCTCCTGGTGTAGCACTAGGGGCCAGCACCCGTTACAAAGGGCACAGGTATTCTGGCTCCTTCAGACGTCTTGGTCCCACATGTTCCGTCTGTGCTCCAGTTGGCCACAAGGTGGCAGGCTCGTCCTCTTGAATTCCTTTGAGGAGGAAGGGTTTGAGGTTGAAAAGCCTTTGAGCCCGAGAAGCATCCCTTTGAAGTGAGAGAGTCACATGCGACAGCAAATTTCTCTGCAAATGGCCTCTGCGTTTTTCTTTCTGGCTCTGAGGCACAGTCTGGAATACTAAAAACCAAGACAAAGGGAGAATCTCTGGTGAGCCTGAGAGGCTGCTGTATTATTTAGGAATCAGTTTTAGGGAGAGCACAGGAACCCTGAACTTTGATTTACAGAGGGAAATAAAACATGTGGGGAGTATTTGCTGCTCTGCTTCTTGGCTTTGTTTTGTGTAAACTTTGGGTTCCCGAAAAGAATAGGGAGCCAGCAAACTATGACCCTCGGGGCCAATTTGACTGTCTATCAAGCTTTGTAAATAAAGGTTAACTGGAGCACAGGGACGGCCAGCTGAGCCTGGATCTTCAGTCTTTCATACAATCACCAGTAGTTGCGACAGAGACCATGTAGTTTGCACAGCCAAAAAATATTTACTATCTTATTTCCAGAGTTTGGGAGTATCTCGTCTATATGGATGTATACTTTGTATGAAGCTTTGTATCTGGCTAGCATCTAGACAGTTTTTCATAAAAAGTGATTTGGGCTTTTTAGGAGAAAGACTTGATTTCTAAGAGCAAATGCTAGGGGTAGAATGACATAGATCCCTTGAGGTACCTTAAAAATGTGGACATAGATCAGAATTATATGTGTTAATTCATTTCATGAATTAAATATTTAAGTGTGGTGTATCTTTTAAGCAGAACAGGCATACATTATGTGAATTTCTTTTTAGTTTCTTAGCATGCATTCCCAGAGCAGAACTGTTGTACTAATTGTTTGTCAGGATACCAGTCAGTGTCCCTCTGGCTATTTGCCTTTCATTCAAGAAACACCCTTGGCAGACGTAGATGCTGTGGCTTAATTAAGATTTTGTAAGTGCTCAGACAATGCTGAGTCAAAACCACATTAATTCTCTTTGTAAATTTTACATAGTCAAATGTACTTTATACAGATCATCTTTATGCAAAACCTTTTGGGTGTTGATAGTGGATTTTTTCTTTTTTAACAGCTTCTCAGTTTTCTTACACTTACAAAACAGGAAAATCAGAACCAAACTAATTATTTTTGAGTACACAGATGAGAGATTAGCTGGGTCATGTTAGGGCCTCTTAGTTCAGGCCAGAGGAGTGCTTTCCCCTTGTGAGAAGGTCTGTTTCTCCCAAGGTTTGCAGAAAGGACCTGCTAGAAGGCAAAAGTCTTAGCTCATGAGTAGTGGTGAAAATCAAAGCTAGTAGGCTATCTACCTTCCTCTCAACAGCACCTTGTTTTGCAGGAAGTTTATGAGGCATATGGAAGATACTCCTCTCTACATTCTAAGACAATTATGGAAGAGAATCTTTCTGTCCACCTAGGAAAGGAACTGGGCACGGGAGAGTGTGAATGTTTGTCCCAGATTTCCCTCTAGATCACTGTAGTTAAGTTTATGTAAAATATTATTTTCCAAACCATCTTTTCTTTGAAATAGGAAAGAAAGAAACTGTATCTTTCATTATTCTTTGATAGGCAAACTCTCCCAATGACGAGTTCCATTAAACACTCAGTTTACCCTGAATGGTAGATTTGGAACATTTCTCTTTAATTTTCTGCAGCTGTGTATATATGTAAAAAATAGATTATTTTTGGGGGAACATATAGGAGTAGAATTATTGCTTATGCCATTTCTTAAGGAGTTATGTTCTCGGTACTTAAAAGAAGGCTAGCATTGTTTGCACAAAAGCTGGCAATTTCCTCTCCCAAATAGAAATGAAATTACTTCTGTTGAGTAAACTTTTTATGTCATCTTATAATAAAATCTGAAAAAACCCCCAAATAATCTTGTTTTGGTATTTGCAAACTGTAATTATTTATGTAATTCACATATTTCAGGGTTTTACTTCAGTTCTTTGCTGTTACAGAGTTCTTAACATTGATTTATGTTTCTCTATGCTGATTTCTTCAAGCACGTTAAACAATGTGTTGTATTTACATGTTTTGTGTACTTGGATATGTGAGAACATTTTTATGTTATTTTCACATATAAAAAGGTGCCTGAGCAAGGTGTGGTGGCTCACTCCTGTAATACTTGGGAGGCTGAGGCAGGAGAATCGTTTGCAAGTTTGAGACCAGCCTGGGCTACAAAGTGAGCCCAAGTCCAGCCTGAACTATATAGCAGAGATCCAGTCTCAAAAAGACAGGAAAAAAAAAAAAACCTGGGCATAAGATTTTTGACTCAAAGTCATTATTCTTGAAAAAAAGAAAAGACCTATTATTGTAACTGTGTTAATAATAGTGCTAAATAATATTTTAAAAATATGAAATCATAATTCATAGAAATAGAAAATGAACATATATAAAGATTTTTTAAAATTTGGCTAATTATTTAATGAGGGAACAAATAAGTTGTTACAATTTTTCTTTGAATTCCCTTTGGAAATTATGAAGGCAAATGCAGAATGCTGGAATAAATTTATAAATAAATGCAAAATAGGTCACTCTATGAGGCAATAATCAATTGTATTCTACTAGACATGATGAATTTGCATTTTAGTGGATAAGAATAATTTACATTATTTCAATATTCTATAACTTACAGAGCTATAAAATAGCTGAAGGACAATGAAAAATTGACATAACCTGGAAGGTATGCTAGAAAAGCACTCTATAATCTCTTTGGTCAGCTACAATGTCTCTAATGACTTTTTTTGGTACAATAACAGTTGTGTGAGTGTATCTGACATAGTTTTAAACACGTTATGTGTCTTAATTCAATAAGCCTTCATCAAATTATCTATTTTAGAGATGAGAAAATGAAAGCCTTGAGCTTTTAATTTGTTCATGGTAACATGAAGAATCCAGGTGGGTGAAGAGATAAATAAATTGTGGTACATCTAAATAATTGAATGTTATTTATGTTAACAAGAAATGAGTCATAAAGAAAAATGGAGAAGCCTTAAAGACTTATTAGTAAATTTAAAAAGCCAACCTAAAAAAGCAACAAACTATGTGATCCCAATAATATGACATTCTAACAGTGCAAAACTATGAGAGAATGATAATAAAAATGTTATCTTTATCCAACGACTGTGCTTAGTTCCCCATTGCAATATCAACAGAGAGAAAAATAACACGATGATGAAATTGACTTCAGTGACATTTGAGAAAGCCTTATGGGCCATGGAAAATAAGAGAATGATTCTGTTGGTGGTCATTGCTTGATATATTAAGGATTTTTCAGTCATCTGCATGAGTGGTTCCCTAGTCTTTTATTTCTCACAGCAGGTCTATCTTTCTAACATATTATTCACCTCAATCAGTGCTGGTGCAAACATAAGTGGAGATGTAGCAAGTATTTTGGGTGACTTTGCTTTCTCTTGTTACCTGGTCATAGGATAGTTTGTGATCGAGTTCACTAACTCTCCTGGCAACAATGATAAACAGGAGGTCTAGGCTTTCCAAAGACATCCTGTCTCTAATTGCTTCTGTGCTTCTTCCTCATGCTAAGTGTTTCAGGTTTTGTTGAACCTGGGGTTGCCTTTCCTCTGAGGAGAGACCATTCATTGAAACCTTTGCTTTGAGCTTTGAAATGTACATTTCAAGATAAGAACCAAGAAAATCCTTGAATTCCTGTTAAATGCAATGCCAAGTGATGCCCAAATATTATCTTCACTGCTTTAAAGTATCTGTTAAAAAGAGGAATCTTGTCCTGTTGAGAGTGGCTAAAGCTGAAAATTGATCACATGTAGAGAGGCAACACAAGCTCAATCTGAGAACAGAGTGCTAGTAGGCAAGCCATGTAAAGAAATTGCTGGAGTCCAGAGAACACCAAGCCCCAAGACAATCCAGGCAATGGGTTTCTAGGCAAAGGATGTGTCACGTGACACCAGCTTGCCCAGTGCATAAATAAACATGCTACCGTGGTTGAGCAGTTCCTTCCTCCAGTCAGGACAGAGGGCTCTACCTGACTGCAGCTTTCCATGTCTCATCTTTATTTCTTTACCTTCTTGCCATCTTTCATGGTCCTCACCCAAGGAAGCTCAAGAGAAACACAGGCCACAGCACTGTCCCAGTGGCCATCAGATACTAAAGGAAGAATTAATCCTTTATTGATTAGGGGTCAGGTGAGTCGCCTGGGCATTGCCTATATACCACTATCAACCTTTTGTAGGGCAGCACCAAGGACCATACCAACCAAGGAAAGTGGTAGTCTTTCCCATTCTATTTATATTCTTGGGCCAAAGTTGAGGGCACATGGGCACATCTAATCATAATGATTCATTATTTGGAATGGAAGGACAAATTTCCTCTATTTGTTAAAGTACTTAAGAACAAAAATATTATAAAGAAAATTTTAAGTAAGATTTTTCAAGCTTATTTGTTCTTTCCTTTAATGCAGCTACGTAGTTCTTAGAAATGACACACAGACATATTTTGGTTAAGAACAATAGGTTTAAAAAAAGGAAAGAAAATAACCGAATAGGTAATTGTCTGTATCAGTTTTGTCATGTGATATACCCCTCCTAATTTAATGGCTTAAAACTAACCACTTTTCTGTAACTCATCATTAATTCTTTGGGTCAGATGGGCAAATCTTCTGGTCTAGGCCAGCTCACTTAGGCGCTTTTGGTTAATTGGTGGCCTCGTCTGCATATGTGGTGGTTGGCAGTCTGGCAGGACTGAAGTTTTCTGTGCACAGCTTCTCATCTTCCATCAGGTTGCCTGAGGTTCAATTTATGCATAGGTTCAAGGTTTTTTTGTTTTTTTTTCGGTACCAGGGATCAAACTCATGACCACGTGCTTGCAAGGCAGGCACTTATGCCGCTGAGCTAAATCCCCAGCCCCGGTTCAAGGCTTTTAAAGCAGCAAGAAGGTAAGCCTCAGGGAACCAAGAACTTTTGAGTCTCTGTTTGCATCAACTTGTCAGTGTCTCCTTAGCTAAGTCAAGTTCCATACCCAAGCTGATGCAAGATGATGAAGAAACAGATTCTGTTTCCTGATAGGAAGAACTGCAAAATTATACTGCAAAGGAGCATAAATACTAGGGTAGAAAAATCTTTTTGGCAATTCCCCACACTGTGAATCTCCTCTCTCTATTGCAGTGTCAGGAGGTCCCTGATGCCATGCAAGGGATTTCCTGCTGTTTTTCATGTTAACTGTCACATTTTCTATTTCAAAAGCCATTTTTATTCTTAGAGTGCACTTTCATGAGCATGAATCAAAAATGCTTCCAGAAAGGACTTTTATTTAATTGAGATCAAATCTCACATTCAAATTTTGAGGATTTTTACGAAGAAGTGACTTTATTTAAAATTGTATTTATGGATTTAGAAAGTAAAGATATAAGTAATACATGTTTAACTCAGAGAGCAGTGAGGGAGAGAGTATGTGTGTGAGGTAGAGAGAGAGAGAAGAGAAAGAAAATAAACATGAGTATCAGTACAGAATAGAGGTTAAAAGCATGAACTTTCAATTAGATAATGTGGGTTAGAATTCCAGCTTTTCTACTCTCTTGCAGGTTTGAGTAAGTTACAGAATCTCTTTGTTCCTGAGTGTCATAGTTATTTTTCTTTTTGCTGAGACAAAATACCTAAAACCAAAAGTTAAAGGAGGAAAGGTTTATTTGGCTCACAGTTTGTAGAAGTTTCAGTCCATAGTTGGCTGGATTCAAGGCAGGTGGATGGCAGACAGGCATCAGAGAGGAGAAACAGTTTGTGGTGGGCAGAAGATAGCTAGAGCATCAAGCAAACAAGTCTGAACAACATTAGCAGCTTCTTTCTCCCCCTTTTATGTCTATCTAGGCTACCAGGCTTAGGTTGGGTGCTAAACCAATCAGTGGGCTCATTTAGTAACACACACCCTTAATCCCAGCATCACATACTCTACCTACATCCAGGCACCTCTGAAAAAGCCCTACCTATGACCACATGAGACTTTGGGGGGACATCTAGACCCAAACCATGGCACTGAGTTTCTGTATTTATCAAGTGGGGATAATACTTAGTCATAGCTGGTTAGGGGATATATAAAGAGCTTAGAGCAGTCTACAGCTCAAGGGAAATATTTTATAGATTTTAGCTTTTGTTTGTATTTATGCATCTAGTTTCATGGCTCCCTAGTTGTCCAGCTTCGAGGCAAAACTTTCCCCTTTAAAGCCTGGGTGTGGAGCCTGTTAACTCCTTCTACTGACCTGTGCAAGTACTGTTATTTACCGGGTTTACCTCCCCAAGTCATGTCTGGACTACAAAGAAATTGTTGCAAGTTCCACCAATCCATTTTGATCTTTGCTTAGCGTTGTCTGTACCTCTACTATTACAAGAGTCCAAAATATTGCTTCATTCTCTACCAGGGAGCTTAGCAGAGCTGAGTATTTCATAAAACACAATGAAGGCTTTGAGATAGCAAAACCACAAAGTATTTCCTTTGGCCACTGCAATTTGGCTTGTTTCCTTTGCCTCAATTTTCAGAGTATACGTAAGTAGAGAAAAAAAATATAGTGAATTCTGTTGCCCCACCAGAGTCTAAAAGATTTGCCAATATGTTTGTCAGTCACAGTTCATTTATTTTATCCCTTTTTCTGGAGTATTAGAAAGCAAATCCAAGATATCATGTTAGTTTATACACAAGTGTTTAACTATGCATCAGGGTTTGCAAGGGAAACAATTTAATACAGGACACATAATTTATAGGATTATTTTATACTATTCAACCAAAGAGTCAAATGCAAAAGTGCAGGAAATCTGCCCACACACTAGAGACTCAAAGAATCTAGCTGTGGTCCTGGATCCCACAGCAATATCTTGCATGAGTCCAGTTTAAGACCCAGAGCCCATGGCAATGTCTCATGCAAGTCTGTGTCAAGGGTCTGCACTGGGAAGGCCCAAAAGTCAGTGGTGGAAGCTAGAAAGTCTGCGCTAGCAGGATGAAGGATCTGTGCCATCATGCTGAAGGATCTGCCACTCAAGATAAGGACCAGAACTCCCCAAAAAGAACCACAGCCAAACTCAGAGACAGGGAGGTCCTGAGCTCCTCTGGTGATAGAAACAGCTGAGTTCTTATCAAGAAAACCACATGACTAGTTTCTCCAGGAGGATCAACAGCTCACCATCTTCCCTCCAGATCTCCTTTTTATGCTGTTGGTAACAATCCTCAGGTGGGCCTTCCACACCCGGCACCAGCTAAATGATAAGTACTTCTAAATGTATGCATTTTTTTTTTTACCACTATGGTATTTTCACACTCAATAAAATGTCACAATATCATGTAATGTACAGTTTGTATTTAGATTTCCCTTGTTTTAAAAATATGTTTACAGTGGGCCAAATCAAGATCACACAAGGACATGTGAAGAGAGTTTCCTTTCTTCCCCCTTCTCTTGCAATGGCTTCTTCCCACTGTTCCTTACTTCCGCCTTTGAAACACAAGTTTTGCACTTATTTATAAACTTTCATGCGGGAAAAGGAAAGGGGAACACTCACAGTCAAACACCAGGTGTCTTATACCTGGAGTTCTGTGAGTAACTGTTAATTTGCGGAGATCATTTAAAACCCCTCCCACCTCCATTCTATCCAGAAATTGTTCGGGGAGTTATAGAGAAAGGAAGATCATGTTTTCATAAAGAACCTTTGTAGTATACATCCAAAAAGTGACCAGAGAACTTTGTGAAAATGGAGAATGATGACAAATAAGATGAACTGTGTGTTTGACAGGAGATTCAATTACAGCTTTTGAAAACAGACATCACTGTAAAGGTTAACCATGCATCTGAACAGAAATTCAGACGCTGCATATAATTGAAACAATCTACCATATTCCCATGGTTTATACATTTAGAATAAGGAATACAAAATCCTGTTGGTTATGGTTGTGCTTAATTTTCTCATCATTCTTCCCTCAGTACAAGGTCAAATCTTCACATTTATGTCTGTGTACTTGCATGGCATAATTATACTGAAGGAAAACTTCTGGGAGGTTGTGGTAATTTGACTGTTTTTCCTACATTGATCTTGACCACCTCATTCTGCTTTTGGCTAAATGCTTTAGCCAGTGTGATTTTTAAGGTAAATAACCTAACCACTTCTCATTAGTGGTTTCTCAGAATAAAATAAAAACTTCTTGGTTTATAAACCCTTGAATGGCTCATCTCCTGTCTCTCTGTGTGGCTTTATTTGGACTATTTGCTTTTTTTTTTTTCCTTTGCTTCTGGTGGATCTTAGTTGTCATAGAATGTCACCTCCCCTTTTTACACCTGATTGGAATACCCTCCCCCATATCCCATCCTCCATGTAAATTGGGTGCCTTCTTTGTTACATAACTATGTTCTTTTCTTTCCAAGCACTTATTCAAGTTTGTGATCATTAATTTATTAATGTGATTGTTTGGTTAGGTCTGTGTATTGCATTCAGCTCGTACATCATATAGTATGTGCAAATGGTGGCCCTTCTGTTAGACCACTGTCCAGAAAGTGAAGACAGTGTCTATACATCATGGTAGAGGTAGAAAAAATGGTGCTGTCTTTCCTCACACCTCATAAGAGCCTCAGTCAACACTTTTATGGCGATTCTTAATGAGAGAAAAACAGATTTCTTCAATCAAAGTTTACAATGACATGGGCGCTTCGGATTAAAGATCCAGTGACCTTGGGAAAACTGTCCATTTTTATTCTTAAGTGAAGAGTGGAAACTTGTGTAGAAATGTGATGAGCCAAAAAATATATGATCTGATGTAGGAGACTGAATGGGGGAACTCAGCAAGGGCTGACTTTAAAGAACTTCTGCTGACATTTTTGTGTAGCATTTCTTCCTCTTGGGTATGGGACAAGGGCCTTTTCTACAATGAGGGTCTTAAAATCTACTTTTAGACAAGGTGAGTCAGAGCATTCTTTTATGGTCAACTCCATAGAAAGGGAAAGATTAATGTGTTTAGGTTTTATGGATTGGTTTGGAGAAAAGGGATTCTAATTTCAATGACCAAATTTGTGGGGGAAAAATTTTGGTTTCTTTGCTTGACTAAGGATGAGGGATGGAAGAAAGGAGAGCAAGAAAAGATTAGAGTGAAAATTTCCTTCTGAGACTCTTCTGATATCCTTCACTTCAGAGTATTCAAAGTGTCAAAGTATCATACCTTTATTTATACTTTTCTGAGCCTCAACCCAACTTTATAGCCTGCACACAGTAAACAATATGTACTTATCAACTGAATAAGTGAACAAGTACCAGAGGTAGTTCTTGTTCAGGCTCAATTATTCAGCTTTAGAAATTAAAGTTCCTAAGGTTTCTCTGAATCATTTGTACATTTAATTCATTCTAATTTGTATTAGTTATAATCTGTAAAGATACTACGAAAGCTGATTAGTGAATATGGAACCATTGTTCCTAGAGAAAATACAAGGTTGTGTTTCTGATGGCCTCTGGTCACAAGATTTTTGTCAATTAATCGAAAACAACCTTGTGTGCTTCTATACAAAGGTTCTTTGTTTAATATCATTGTTGGGTTAATATGGAACATTAACATATCAGGTTATTATCATAACCAGTAGCATTATAACTCAGGCTTAATGGAAGTTTATATTTCATACATGTTTTCTCCCAAAGGAATATCACGGATTCCTTCTTAACAACAGTAAATAAAATCTCGGTGCTACAGGTGAGAGTGTTTTTTATTTTAAAGAGACTAAAACAAAACAATAAAATGAAACAAAAGAAAACAATGACAGTGATATTGGCAAAAACAAGACAGTAGGAAATCCACAATAGTTACTATAATGCATATTGTTATCATCTAAATAGATGTTCAGACTACTGACTTTAGGTCTGCAAAGTCGAACAATACAAGCATTAAGTTCTTCCTTAACTTCAATTGCTATCATTTCAGCCTGTATTCTTCCAAATTAGCTGGTTTCTTAAGAAGCGGGGAAGGTGGAATCTCTCTTGCACTCTCTCCCTGCCTGTGCACCGGCTGACCTGACTGCTGCTAGTGTACAGGCGGGTGCTGCTGTTTGCTGAGTCCCTCTTGGCCTGTAGGAGTGGTTTTAAGCAGTGAGATCACTAACCAAGACAAAGCCCACTGTCTTGGTTACTTTTCTCTCATTACTGAGACAAAATATTTGACACCCAAAATGGAGGAAGGAAAAGTTTATTTAGCTTACCGTTCACGGAAATTTCAGTCCATACTCAGCTGGCTCCAAGGCAGGGTGGTGTGGCTGAGGGGCAACTGTCATGGAGGCCCCAGCAAATAACAAAAGTGGACAAATACCAAAATGAGCAAAAGGGCAAAAAGGAGAGGAACATGGAGAAAAGATT
Source organism: Hydrochoerus hydrochaeris (assembly GCA_004027455.1). Lineage (NCBI taxonomy): Eukaryota > Metazoa > Chordata > Mammalia > Rodentia > Hydrochaeridae > Hydrochoerus > Hydrochoerus hydrochaeris. Next base: position 27,553 of record PVLA01011058.1, read on the forward strand.
CTTTCTGTCCCTTATATTGTATGTAGGCTACACCCACTCAGGTGTAGCACTCACACCCATAACCCCAGCACTGGAGCATGAATCATTCTAGAAGCCCACCTCCATGACTGCATGAGGCTTTGAGTGGACATCCTGACTCAATCCATAACATTCAGCCTCTGGGCCCCCAAAGACTCATGCACATTCTTTATGCAAAAGCCATTTAGTCCATTTCCAAAAGTTGCCTAAGTCCTAACAGTTTCAGCATTGCTGAAAGTCCCAAGTCCAAAGTCTCCTCTGAGATTTAAGGCAAAATCTTGGCTGTGAACCCTGATACAATTGAAAAGACAGTTAAACACCTCCAACAGTCAATGGCCTGAGGTAAAAATTTCCATTTCAAAAGATACAAACAGGAGGATACAAAGGATTAGGACCAAAACAAGTCCAAAATCCAGCAGGGCAAACATTAAATCCTGTAGCTCTGTGTGAAACATCCAAAGCAATCTGTGGTAAATTGTGAGCTCCAGAAGGCTTGTGTGGCTCTTCCCCTGCAGCACTTCTGGTGGAAACTCTCATAGTTTCTCTCATGGGCTGACTTTGCTCCCTTACAGATTTCCTTAGATGATCCACACTCTTGGTTTTCCCAAACTTCTGGGTTCTCCATTGCATCTTTGGTTTAACATTCACAACTTCACACACTGCCTTCTTGGGGACACACTGCCTGGCCTCACAGGTCTTCTGAAATTGGGGTGGGAGCCTTTTTAACCTCAGAAGTCTTACATTCTATGTGTGCCTAAACCCAGTGCCATGAGCATGATGCTGAGGTCTGCTGCCAGTTGGAGAAATAGCCAGGCTTTCCTCTCTTGGTTGTAGGGGTCAAGTGCCTGGATTGCTGAGCACTCTAAATCTATTTGTGAGGAACAGATTCTCTATGACACCCCTATTCTGGCACCTGGTGTGACTGCTGCCATTTTGGAAACTTGTGTGGCCTCCACCACCGTTCTGGAACATGGCACTCTAGCTTTGTTCTCAAAGCAAAATCTTTCACTTTTGCAGTTTTGAGGATGCAAAGGGTGGAGACTGCTGCTTCCTGTGATGCCCCCAGGCCATCTTTTCTATTCTCTTGTTCCTTCTCAGCAATTGAGATCTCAGCTCTATCTTTGCAGTTTAAAGTTTTACTGGAGTTTTCTTTCTGGCCAAACTCACAACATTTTAAATCACCCTGCTGGACTCTGTGTTCTTGATTTGCAACATAAATCTGGCTAAAAGCCCCAACAATAGCCATTCCACCACCTCAACATTCAACTACCTTGAAATTTCTTCTGCCAGATTAATTAGTGTGCCACTCTTAATCTCAGTCTCAGGCAAAATCTTGGGACACAGGAAAAATGCAGACAAACTTTCTGCGAAGCCATAACACCCATTGTCTAGAGTCCAACAGCAAGGCAGGCCTTCTCAGCAGAAACCCCCTTAGCCTGGTCTTTACTAGTTTTCTGGTCATCTGAGCTCTGACCATAATCTCCCATATAAAACAGCCTAAACTGTTTCAGCTCTAATCTTTCAGTGACATCTTCACACCTTTCCAAATTCTTCCCACAAGCCATTCCCAAGGGCTCTTGAACCACATGGTCAGGTACAGTCACAGTAATGACCCAAATTCTGTGTTGGTTACTTTTGTCTCATTGGTGAGACAAAATACCTGATACTTAAAAATTAGGGAGGGAAAGGTTTATTTATCTCAAAGTTCATGGAGGTTTCAGTCCATACTCAGCTGGATCCAAGCTAGAGTGGCACATGTCAGAGGGCAATAGTTCATGGTGGTGGAAGACAGTAAAAGCAACAAAAGCAAAAAGGGAAGAACACAGAGAGAAGATTCTGTTCCTTATATTGTATATAAACCACAGCACTTGTGTGTAGCAATCACATCCATAATCCCAGCATTTGACCATGAGTCATTCACAAACTCTAGAAGCCTGTATCCATGACTGAATGAGGTCTTGGGAGGACATCAAGACTCAAACTGTAACACCCACTGAAGCAGAAAAATGTGGAAAAACATGGCACTAAATAAAATGGGGGAAATGACATTTGTGTGCTGTATAAGAGCTGAAATAAGACAAAATGTCACTTCCTTTGACCTCTCCTGGGAATGTGAATGGGGGAGAACTCAAATTTTCACTAGTCTGCATGTATCTGAGAATGACTGTGAAAGTGCTATGGGTTTGGGATTACAGTAAACTGTCATAAATAGATGAATCTGAAAATATTGAATCACAAATAATGAAGATTGATTATACATGTATATCATCAAACATGCTAAATATATTTTTCATACTTTTATTAAATATAAATATATAGCATTGTTAATATCTTTTACATAACGTACTACTTCCTGGCATATTGTATCCATGTGAAAATTTTTCCTTTAAAATATATATTTCATTTCCTTTTTTCTCTTTTTAATACTGGTGATCTAACCTAGGACCTTGTGCAAGCCAGATGCATGCTCTTACTATTAAGCTGCAACCCCTAAGCCTCCTACAAAATGTATTTCAAATGGTTACCCCAGGCCAAAGTTCCATGTATTCTTGGATGTAAGGATTCTATGAGACATCAGTTTGGGAACTGCTGAAATTAGGAAATGCCCTATGCTTGTGACATCTGAAAAAAAGGCAGTATCTCAGATTTTCCCGATTACGCTTTGAAGAGTCACTTGTGTCAAAAGAAAGTAAAGTCTGTGTCCCTTTTACTGTTGTATATTTTATCCACCTTCCATTACTTTGTTTTTCTAAGCTCTCAGCCTCTTATTATATCTCATTTGATGGTGCACAGTTTGATCTTTTTGACATGAATTTTTACCTATTTACAAGGTATGAAAGATTAGTTTTATAAATATCATTAAGCAAAATTAGAGTTCTACCAAGTTGGTAAAAATAATTTCCAGTGCAAAACATGGTTTGTAGATGTTTAGGAAACACCTTGTTTAGTCAGTGCCTTGGGATCAACTTGTTAGATTGCACATAGTTAGGGATCTTGTTCTGGGCCTCCACTTATCCTGTCTCTCTAGGCATTTAACAAGACCTTGATTTGTCAAGAAAGTATGAGTTGTTCTTATTTCAAATAAATTTAATTAGGTAGCTGTTTTGGAGATGTCAACTATTTTTAAATTGTCAGTGCTACAGTGTAAACAGAGATATGTACACTGTTAATCCTGGAATTAATTTCTGGTCCCTGGAAAACAGGGCTTAGGGAAGCTTGTTGTGGTAAGTTATGCAATTGAGATCACTCAAGACTCAGCTATAGCTGAAATTGTTCACACCTGGGATTCAAATGATCTCATCTTCTGAGTTCTAAGCATCACAAAATTACATCTGATATGTGGAAAAGTTATTTAATAAAGTAAAAAAAAGTTTGATAATCTGTGCTGTGTAATTTCAACTGCATATAGCTCCTAAAAGTGGATATGTATAATTCTTGCCTTTTAAAATTTATATTCCTTTCTTACTTTCATGATTTTTCCTCTTTCAAATCAAAAGAGAAAACTATTCTAGTTGCAAATATCTTTATGGTCTGGTTTTTGAAATGTGATTTCTTTTTTTTTTGAAATGTGATTTCTTGAGTAGTTTACAGTTATTAAAGAACCAAAACCCAACAGATAATGAGCTAGCAATTGTGTTGTCCTGATTTTGTTTTTTGTTATATATACGAGATGTGACTAAAAAATACAGAATGTTTTTAAATTTTAAAAATTTATTACAGTGAACATGTTGTCATTCACCCCCCTTAAAATACGCCCCCTTACTTAGAGCACACTTATTCTATCATTCTTACTACTTCTGAAGCAGTTCTGGAAGTCCTTTTTTTATGAGTGTTTTCAGTTGTGCTGTCACGAACCAATTTAACACATTTACTTTTCATGGTCATTTTGACTTTGGGTAAGGTCTAGAAGTTGCACCGTGAATAACGTGCATGAAGACACCATAATATTTTTTTTATAAGTCTGCCTTTCTATTGGATGGCACTCAGTAGCAGCATTCACTGTACTTTTTTTTTTTTTTTAAAACATAGCTTTAAAGACACTCAGGAAACAGGACTTCCGGGACTGCTCCAGAAAGTGGCAAGAATGATGGGATATGTGCTTGAAGCAGGCGCTTGTATACTCTGGGAAAGTTAATGGCAATGTGTCTATTACTGTAAAAATTTTTAAAAAAATTAAACATCCACAGTGTTTTTCAATTTCTCCTTGTATTTATGTACAAAATTCATTCAAAATTCATTTACAAAATTTATGTACAGGTAGTATAAAAAATTGTAGATGAAAAAATTTTAAAAAGATGATAGGGAAAAATCTTCCTGGAAGAATCTACAGAATATAATTAGAAGCCTTCATTCATGGCATTACCTCTTTGAGAATGAAAGCAAATGAATCATCAGAGGTAGAGCTAAAAGGCAAACAACAAAGAACCCTATAAAGACCTTTGTAAAGCAGTCTGAAAAATTCAGCGTTGTGGAAGAAAGTTGGATGGAAAAATGGCTGTCTTGCAAAAAATTTGGAGTTTTCAGAAAGGGAGGACTCGGGCTTTGCTTTGGAACACTGCACTAGGCTTTGGTTTCTTCCCTGTCTTCGCTTCTGGTAAATGGATGAAACACGCAGTTCAGGAAAGGGTGCTTCAGACGTCCATAGATCTAGGAAATGTTCATGTGTACTAAATGACAAACTGAAAAATAAATATGATATTGATCCATAACTCTGTCCTACCAAATGGAAATGGAAAAGGGGAAGTAGAAAAGAATAAGGAAATGTTATGTACATGGACTAACTCCTCATGATAAATATGGTCATTATGTACTACAAACATGCACTAATAGAAATTTAAAAAATTAAAAAAAATTATCATGAGAAAAGAAAAAGGAGAATATCCAGCTGGGCAAGAGCTTAGGAAAGCAAACATTTATATGCTGTTTGTGGAAGTATAAATAGATTCAGCTATTCTGAAGGACATTTTAGCCTCATTTAACATGAATCTTTTAATCTATCAATTCCACTTTTAGAATTATATTTTAAGGAAATTAGGAACAAGTGTAAAGTTAGGTAAATGAATTTTATGGCATATATAAGAGGGAAACATAGATAATTGTTCCTTAACTTACTCCTTGTTATTATTTTTTATTTTAAAGAGGGTAAAATTAAACACAACAAAGCAGGACAAAACACAACACAAAAAAGCAATGTAAGAGACTTAAGTTTCAAAGCAAGACCATCAGAGATCTTCACTATTATTATATCGTTTCTTGTTTTCTTCCAAATAGTTGTCCATATCTTCACATACAGGGAATTCACATGAAATAACATAGTATAGAAATGATCTGAACAGGATGAGGAAGGTGTTTTAGGTCTTCAAGACCAGACAATAAGGGAAGTCAACAATGGCTGTCATAGTGTCTCTCATTCTCTTCAAAATAGCTGTCCATACCTTCATGTATGTTGAAATTAAACAAAACAAAACAAACTAAAATCAAACACTCTGAACAAAGAATAATAGTATTGCTGGATTTCACATCATGATGCTACAAATCAGCACTGGGTACTGTAGTGTCTCTTTTTCTTCAAAGTACTTATTCATTTCATCATGCATTATCAGTTCTCATAAACTGTTTATAGGTTCTATGCATGCATGGGTCTCTACATGTATTTCTATCCTTTCTGTATTAGAGAGAAAAACAAAACATAGCAAGACAAAACAAAACAAATTCCTATAAAAACATGAAACAAAAAAGTCATATAAAACCACAGTACAAGGTGATCTACAATGGTTTCCTTGTTATTCTTATCATTTATCTTAGTACACTTAGTACTACACTTAGTACAGTGTACTAAGAAAATATCCCACCTGTGAGACCCATAGTTTAAAAAATTGCAGCACAGAAGGTGTATCAGTTAGGTCTTTCTTGGTGTAACCCAAATAGCTGAGACCAACAATTCAAAGGAGGAAACTTCCACTGGCCTCCTGGTTTCAGAGGTTCAAGATCAGCAGGCTCCAGTGCGGAAGCAGCGTGGTGGGAGGGTGTGGTAGGACAAAGCTGCTCAGGCGGTGATAGCTGGAAACAGCACTGGAAAGAGCAGCAGCAGAGACGCCCTCCAAAGCCACGCCCCAGAAACCCAGCTCCTCCAACTGAGCCCCATCTTTTGACAGTATATTCGGCTGTGAACGTCAGTGGGTTAATATGCTGATGAGTACAGAGTCCCCATGATGTATTCATCTCGCCAGCAGTCTCTCTATCCAGTAAAGCTGACAATGATGATAAAGCTGTTAATAATATCCCCTTATATTTGAATATGTGTAGAAACTTCAGTTGATGTTATTTATTTTTATTTTAAAAATAAAAAAGAATAAAAACAATAATACAGAATTTCAAAACAAAATAATAGGAGATTAACACTGGTTAATATATTGCATTTTGTTATCTTCAAAGTAGTTGTACAGATTACAAGATATAGGAATGAAAGAAATGACCAAATAATCAAACAATGAAAGCACAAGCTAACAGATTAGTAGTATAGTTATTGATTTTGCATATATATATATATATGTATATGAATATATATAACATAATCTTTTCTCTTCAATGTTATTTGTAAATTTTTATCTGTCATCATTTTTCTTGGTCTTGAAGCAAGTTGGTTAATTTTATTAACCTTTCAAAGGACCACTTTTTTCATATTTGTACTTTATTTAGTTACTTTTTGATTTATCTTTATTACTTTCTCTTTTCTATTTTCTTTCAGTTTAATTTGATGTCTTTTTTTCATTCTAACTGCTTAGAATGGGAGCTGTGATTACTGATATTTCGTTTTTTTTTCTTTTGGTTTCCTAATATGTATGTTTAAGACCACAAATGTCCTTCTAGGTGTGGCTTTTGTACTTCATCTGCAAAACTGGATAGGTAGTGTAAAAAGACTATTGTCATCCCAGATATTTTTCACTTTTATCACTGTCTTTTGCTTATTAATAATTTCCAAACATATGAGGATATTAGTTATTTTTGGTATCAATTACTGCCTAATTGCCCTGTGATTAGTCAATAAACAATCTGTATGATTTAAATTCCTTGAAATTTGTTTAAACTTGATTTTTGGCTCAGATTTTGGACAATTTTGTGGTATTTGAAAAGTGTATATTTGATACTAGCTGATTGCAGGCACACTTTGTTGTTTTTTTTTTTGGGGGGGGGGTACCGGTGATTGAACTCATGACCTCGTGTTTGCCAAGCAGGCACTTAAGCCACTGAGCTAAATCCCCAGCCCAGCATACTGTTTTGTATCTGTGCATCAGGTAGTTTTTAATTCTTGTTCAAATCTATGTCCTTACTGAAATTTTGTTTGCATTTTTGTCAGTTACTCAGAGACTATGTTAAAATGTCCAACCATGATATGGATTTCTGTATTACTTATTTCTGTCATTTTTTTTTTCTTTCTGTATTTTGAAGTCATGTTCTTAGGTTCACAAAAAATCAGAATTATTATGTGTTCCCTTCAAATTTACTCTTTCATCTTATAAAACCTCTGTCTGTATTTTTAGTAATGCTTGTTGCCTTGAAGCCTACTTTGTCTTATAGTGAAGATCCACCTGCCTTCTTTTGGTTAGTGTCTGCATGGCCAATGTGGTTTTCCCATCCTTATTCTCAACCTTATTTGATTATGGTGTATCTTCCATGTACCTGAGTTGGTTAATTTTTCAGTTTCTGTTGTAATGGGGTTTGAACTCAGAGCCTCACGCATGCCAGGCAAGTGCTAGGCTACATCCCCAATCTTTTGTTTTTTGTTTTAAAATAGTCTTTCTAGATTTCACAAACTGGCTTCAGCCTCTGTTAGTACCTGGGATTACAGGACAATACTACCATGTCCAGGATTCCATGACTTCTTTAAATCTTGACAGTTAACAAATGATGAACCAAACCCTGTGTCTGCAACATTTGCTTACATTTATGTAAGAAATAAGCAAATTCTCATTATGGCTTAGTTTAAACCACCAGTGGTGTGTTATGTGGAGCTGGGTAGAGATGGATTACAAGTCATTGCAGGTGTGTGCTACCACATCCAGTAGAGTTATTTAGAATTTTTGTAGGATCTTGGTTTATTTTATTTTTTATTTCCTTATTATGTGTTTTCTGAAAAGCATGTTCATTGCTTACATTTATTAAAATTACCACATATAAAAATAAAGTAATATATATAAGGGCATTAAATTATAAACTAGGATACTAACAGTAACATTCACTTGTAATTGCATAAGATATCTTTATAATAATAATAAAAGATATATAAACCAAACATCATCCCTAGTTCCCTCATATAAATTTATCTTTAAAAATTTTCAGTGTATATCTTTATTCCATTTATAGATATAATAGTATACATGCTAAATGACTGTTTGTAGAGTTAAATTCTATGCTTTGGAAATTACATGCTTTGGAAACTAGCACCAATTTTTTTTTTTCAAATATCATGTTTATAATCTTCATTCAGCTTCTTTTTATTTTTATCTAGAATTTTAAAAATTGGTTTTATAGACTTTTTGTTCTATCCAAAAGGGGTATATAGCTAAAATGTCACAAAATAGTCAACAATGTTAACATCACTAGATGTAGATAGTATTTATACTAGTATTTTTCTTTCAAATCAAAAGGGGCATAAGTAAAATTATGCCTTAGAATATTACATTTGATTTCGCCTGCCTTTAAAAGCTTCCTTTCAGCTGCCAAAATTAGTTTCTGCTCTTCTTTATTTAAAATCCATTTACTAAACACCAGATGTAGTTCCTTTCCTAAGAACAATAGCCATGTGTCATTAGTGGTGACGGTATTGATTTCTAATAATACTAGACTCTCATGACTTAAAATCCTTTGATGATGTCTCTATTATCACTGATAAACTTTGGGAAAAGACAAATTATTAGATTAACAGTCACATTATTATAATTATCACCACCTTAATCAAATTCATGATAAGAGAGAGCCAAATTTTAATTGAAGATTATCCATAAAAATGGGAGAACTTCAAGATTCTTGGTAGCTAGCTATAATGTTAATTAAATGAAATAGGAAATAAAAATAAGTATTTTCTTGAAAATAAAAAGTTCTAGAACTTAGTACAGTGGAAGACAGTGTTCTCTGAAAATGGTTCTACTAATTCCTGGCACATTTGAAATATCAGTTATATTATGAGAAGACAGAAGCCTGGTACACACTCCTTTGAAAATATGGTGACTGTAGGTGATGCAGGGAACTTTTCAAACCAAACATTCTAGTAAAGAACTCATGTAAACTTCCATCTATAGAAATGTACTGGGAAATTATAGAACCCTGACCTCTCATTTTCCGTATGAGATTCAAGAGATTATTTCAGGCATTAAGCTTGGAAATTTCATGAAAACTAGAACAGCAGTCAGCCTAGAACAAATGACCTGTGAATACTCATTTCTTGTCTCCATATCCTAGATCACAGATACCTAGTATCTTCACATTTGAGATGAGCTCACCATGATTTGTTGTGTTAATCATCTAATCTGTGATAGAAAGCGGACTCTATTCTTAGAGACTAACAATAACAGCAAAGATTTTTTTTTTTTTTGTCTTTTTGAGACCTTGAGCTCATTTTGTATCCTAGGCAGACCTTGAACTTGTGGTGGTCCTCCTGCCTCAGACCACTAGTGCTGGGTTTACAGCATGCACCACCGTGTCTGCCTGCCACAAAGGTTTCTTTGTCTCATGGCATAGCCTTCTGTGGATGGGCTGAAGTTCTCCTGTTGCTGTAGATTACTTCCTGCTGCAGGCTGTGGTCCATACTGGTCTTTTCCATGGGTCGTCCTTATGGAATACAATCTAAAGGAGAAGCTGATAGGATTGTTCTTTCTTTTGGTGGCGGTGGGGGAAGGTACCAGGAATCAAACTCAGGACCTTGTGCTTGTCAGGCTGGTGTTATACCACTGAGCTATATCCTCAACCCTAGGGCACATCGTTCTTTATAATTGTTTTTTGCTTTTGCTTTTGAGACAGGGTCTCACTATGTAGTTTAGGCTGGCCTGGACTCAGTAGATAGCCCAGGCTGATCTTGAACTCGCATAGATCTTCCTGCCTCAATCTTTTGGGTGCTGGGGTCACAGGTGTGCACCGTCATGCCTAACCACACTGTTCTTGAGATAGAAAATAAAAACAAAAACAGGCCTTTTAAGGAAGTTTGTACTTGGAGTGAGCCTGCTGTTGTTTCTGCCCAAGTCAGGTCTGTGGTCAAATCTGAAGAGTCAGATCTTCAGGTCTGCAGGAGTCCAGGTGAACAGTGAGGATGGAAGCAGGGAGTGAAGCAAACAGTTGGCCATGACATAAATGACCACCCGATTGATGAATATTTTTAAATTCAATTCCAGGCCTGCAGAAATGTGAGATATTGGCCCTTGCTATATTTTTTTATGAGAAGTCTTGAGTTATTTGTTCATGTTGGACTAACAATGCTGGTCACTTTTTCGTTACTTGGGAAGCATGTTGCCAAAACTGTGACAGAGATTGAAGCTTATCTGCAGCAACTAATTGTCACTTGATCAAACTGTTTTTTTCTGAACTTAAGGGTGTTTATTTTCTTTTGAAAAATGTTTGATGGGCTGGGTGTGGTGGCATACGCCTGTAAATCCCAGGTTTCAGGAAGCTGAGACAGAAGGATCACTTGGGGTTCAAGGCCAGCCTGGGCTACATAGTGAGCTCAAATCCAGCCTGAACTACATAGTGAGACTGTCTCAAAAAACAACAAAACAGAGCAGAACAAAACAAAATAACAATTACCAACAAACAAACAAACAAACAAAAAAAGAGAGAAATGCTTGACAGAAGGGAGCTATTCTGTGTAGGAAAACTATTGTCCTTTACTTTTGGAAAGACAACTTGCAGCTGAATTGTCAGAGTAAGTTTAATGTCCTATACGCTTTAGTTCATTTAGGCTACTATAGCAAGATGCCATAAACTGGGTAGCTTATAAATGTTAATCTATTTCCCACAGTAATAGAAGCCAGAAAGTTCAAGATCACAGTGCCAGAAGATTTAGTGTCTGGTGAACATGTACTTCCTGGTTCATGGACAGCTGTCTGCTCACTGTGTCCTCACTGTGACAGGGAAAAATTCCCTCACACTTCTTTTTTTATTTTATTTAATTTAAAGAGAAACAAAAGCATGTAAAGGGTAAAGGTAATACAGAATTCCAAAAAAAGAAAAAGATAATAAGAAATCACTAGTTAAAATTACATATTGTCCTCTTAGAAATAGTTGTTCAAGTTACAAAATTAAAGCATACAAAGTAAATACTCAAAGAGTGAGAGTGTAGACAGCTACACATGCATGAATATCTGCATGTATTTCTATACTTTCTGTATTAGAGGGAAAAACAAAACTTAGCAAGACAAAACAAAACAAGTTCCTATAAAAACATGAAACCAAAAAGTCATATAAAACCACAGTACAACGTGATCTACAGTGATTACTGTGTTGTTTCTTATTATCTTCAATAAAATGTCTATATCAACAGACATAATTGAATATAGCAGTATGATTGAGTATAGCAGTAAATAACAATATTAGTAAAAATAAAACATTGTAGACAGTATAAAACTTCAAAGGCAGGTAATAATCAAACCAGAGTGGATATTCTAGTGGATCTTGTCATCTTAAGTGCAGTTACCTATACTCTCAGACTTGATACTATCAACCATAACAGCTTTGAATAAAATCTATCAGTACAAAACAGTGATCCAACAAACCAGATTCGATTATGATCAGTCATGGTAAAACAGTGTATGTTTTATAGAGCTTTAGATTAAGTTAATGGGAAATTAAGGATGATTACCGTACTATATCCTGTTATTTTTGGGATTACTGTCTGTGCCCTCAAATCTAGCACAGGTAAAAATGACTGGAACAGAATATAATACATCTAAGCAGAGTAGACTCGCACTTGTTTTTAGGGGCACTAATTCTATTTATGAGTGAGAGAGGTTCCACCCTCATGACCTAATCATCTTCCAAAGGCTGTACCTCCTGATGCCACTACCTTGGGAGGTAAGATTTCAACATATGAATTTTAAGGGAACACAAATAACCAGGCCACAACACCCTATAAAGATTAAAAGGCATAAGAACAAGGGTATGCTTCTACCAAGTTTTCTGAAAGTGTTTTAAACCTCAATTTAACAACCAACCAGGCCTTACCTGTCTCTCTGAAACTTTCTTCAAAATTTAATTTTTAGGAAGAGAAAGGCTCTATGTAAAGAGGGGTATGGTGGTGGGGAAGGATCAGAGAAAAGAAAGGACCTGGTTATTTAGAGTCTTCTGTATCTCTCTTCAACTTCAAAAATGCATTGAAGGGCTGGAAATATAGTTCACTGGCATGGTGTCTATCTGGCAAGTGCAAGGTCTTGAGTTTGATTCCTGGTACCAAAACAAAACAAACAAACAAACAAAGAAACAAAGCAATAAAGGGGCAATTTATAGAATGGGAAAAATTTTTGTCATTTACGTTTCTGATAGAGGATTAATATCTAGAATATGTAAATAATCCCCCAAAATTTATCCTCTAAGCAAATGACCCAATCAAAAAATGAGCAGATGAATTCAAAGACATTTCTCTAAAGAAGAAGTACAAATGGTCAATGAGTACATGAAAAAAATATTTATCATTTTTAGCCAGGAAGGTAATGCAAATAAAAAAAAAAACTCTAAAGATTCCATCTTAGTCCAGTTAGCATAGCTATCACTAAGAAGACAAAAATAAACAGAAGCTGACAAGGATGTGGGGGTAAAATAAACCTTTCTTCATTGTTGATAGAAATGTCAAATGGTCCAATAACTATGAAAATCAGGATGGAAGTTCTTAAAAAACTAAAAATAGGAATTCCATTTTACTCATATACTTCCTACAGAGTTAAAGTGAGTATACTTTAGTGATACATACATATCTATGTTTATACTGGTACAAATCCCTATAGCTAAGCTCTGGAAAGAAACTAGATGTCCAAAAGGCAAATGGATAAAGCAAATGTGGTAAATATACCCAGTGGAATATTACTTAGCCATAAAAAAGAATAAAATCATGCCATTTGCAGAGAAATGGATAGTTTTGAGACCATAATGTTAAGTGAAGTAAGTTAGTTACAGGAAGTTAAATATCATATAGTTTCCCTTGCCTGAGAAACCCAAAATATAAACAGAGAAAATTAAGAAGACATACTAATAAAAAAACAGGAAGGCAGATTTTTTGATGGGGAAAGGATTCAGAGTAAGAGGGAAGGGTAAAGGAATAAAACATGATGAAGATATAACATACACATACATCATTTCCCCACCACAAATGTAACTATTAAGTAGCACAAACATACACTAATAAAAGTTGCATTTAAATTTCCCAATAACCTCATAGTGGAAAGATGGGTACAGAGATGGGAACAGTGAGAGAGAAGCAGAGGGTCTTCTTTCTCATGCAGGAGGTTTGGATGATCTCTGCAGACCCTTCACATTAAAATCTCACTGTCATCTCTGTACATATTGGGTAGTAACTGTAGTCACCTGTAAAGGGGCTGAGAAAAAGAATATAATTTCATAGGATATAAAAAGGATAGTAGAGAGAAATCATTTTTGCAACTCAACCACCCAGTTCCCTTTCATGGGGGTAACCTGTATTATCTGTTGCTAGCATACCGTTCTATGAGCATTTTAAACATTTATACTTCAACCTGCTTAAGTGTATATTTCTCCCTTTTGTACACAAAATGAATCTGTTCTCTACTTAATTTTCACTTAATGTTATTTTTCTGATCATTCTGCATGATGAATATCCATCACACACCACTCTTTTTTAAAGGCTGTTTGAGTCTATAGAAATATTCTGTAATTTAACAATTAGTAGCACATTTCTTTCTTCTAGAACATATACTGAGTCTTTGTCCTAAGAACCATGCTCCACTCAAGGAACAATCACTAGGGAAGCTCAGGGGAGCCTTATCAGTTTGTAACCTAAGGTGTTGGTTACTTTGAATTATTCCTGTTTGCTCATTGTGATACATAGTAAACTCCCTAAAAAAACGTGCTGAGTGCTTACTTTGGGAGATCACACTGATGGATGGTGAGAACCAGGAGACAGAGTTCTAAACTTCAGTACAGGTGATGGCATCAGCAAAAGGGAAAAAGGAATTCAGTTGAAGTTCTGACCTGGAGTGAAGTGGTCAGATCAAAGTAGAATGATAGCCTGAAGCCAGGAAAGACCAGAGGTTCTAGCGGATTCCTAACCACTCATTTTGTCCCTCCTCCAAACACTGTCGCTCTTCTGCTCTCAGTAGGGCTATTCCCACGCTCTGTGTCGCCTTTCCTCGCAGGTCAGGTCATATAGTGGCCAGGGATCAGGTGAAAGCTGTGAAACATAGTGACCCCATGACTTCATGAACTCATTGGTGTTCTGAGGTTTCTCGGGCTTAGGCAGTAACTGGATAGTTTAATGATCACATCATGCTTATTTCTGTAATTCTGAAGAACATGAGTTGTTATTAAAACTCTGCACAGTTTTTCTTTTATGCCATATAGAATTTTATAGAGTGCAAACAATGGTATGACAGTTACAATGTGATTTTCAAGGCTGCAAAGCATATTTTACTTAAATATAAGAACTTTACCACATTCAATTTAGTATGATTTTTTTTGTGTGAAGTCTTTTTATTTGGAAGAAGTTCTATCTCTAGTAAGTGGGCACAATGTCCTTGATTTTTTTGGCACTGATCAAGTATCTGCTTAATAGAACCATTCAGGAGTCTATATACCAGACCCTTTAACTTAAGCTTTTCATATTTCAATATGACAAATATTCTGAACTTGTCTTTTTTAAAATTCAGAATACAGAAAATATGCCCAGCTGTACTCTAAGCCAGTGGCAGTGATTCTATGGCATGCATGTTACTGTGTTTTTCTTTTAAGACAAAAATGTTATTGCATGAGTTGTTTTTTCTGAACTAAAACCTCAGTATTCAGGTTCAACTGCAGTGTTGACACTTTGAGATAAATAAGGGGGTTTTGGATTGCAGTGTGGTACTTGATCTCTAAACAGTTCTTATAACTGTTCTAGGCCTATATGTTGGCATTTTCATGTATCATAGTACACTGTAAAGATTCTGGCATTTACTAGATGATACGCTTGGCATCAAGAAACTTTGTTTTTTAATTAAAAATTTCTTATCAGTACATGTTTGCAGTAATAATTATATTCATTGTGGGAACTTGGTACATTCATGTAATACATCTTAATTCTTTTCACTTTCTGTTCCCTTCCCTCCATGTTTTGGTCCCCTTCCCATTTTCAGAAGACCAGGAACCTTTGGTGTAACTAACTAGCTTCATCTCCACCCCTCCACAGTTCCTTGTTTTTTTCCTCAACTCCTGATAGTTGAATTTATGAAGGCTCAGGGCCATTCTAATTACTAAGCCTGGACAGATGGAGGCAGAGATGCAGTAGTTTTCCCCATTTTGTGAAATTTGGAATTAAACCCTGCTTCATTACCAGACACTGGATACAAAATTCTGTAGTAGATTATGTACCCATAGCCCTTATTTGATGTCCAAGAAAATGAGAAACTTCTGACTCCATCTATGTCACATCTTATTGATCTTATGTTACTTTCTGCTTCATTCCTGAGCCTATATGCTTTGAAATTTATGTATAATATGGCCTAATGGGTAAGATGACAGGGTTTTAAATTCTGATTATATGGTTTACTAACCCAGCTGCCAATCTCTTTACAAACTTTAGCTTTTCTCATTTATGAGATAGAGGTGACCATGGTTCCTGCTGTGTAGGGACCATTGTGTGAATTAGTACATGCCAAATGCATGGAGCAAAATGGTTGCCCAAAACGTGTTAACTATTACTATTGTGACTTAGATATTGCTTCCATGACAAAGAGGAACTGGGGGAGTTTGTGACCACCAATCCAAACCTACAGAGAACACTGAAGGACATTCTAGAGAGAGAGAAAAAAATACCAGGATTTTAGGAACAGTGGCAGAAAGGCCTCAATGAGTGGGGCAGGCAGTAGAATGAAGAAGAAAAGTGGACAAACAGGAGAAAAATAGCATAGCAGAAATGAGGCAGAGAGGGATAACTAGAATCTCTAACATAGATGGCCTTGATACACTATATTGTTAATAATGAACCAGGATTTAAAACCCACATTACTCACACTACTCTGCTTCGATGTATTATATTCTGTTCCAGTCATTCTACCTGTACTAGATTTGAGGGCACAGATAGCAATCCTGAAAATAACAGGATATAGTATGGTAATCATCCTTAATTTCCTATTAGCTTAATCTAAAGCTCTGTATAACCTACACTGTTTTACCATGACTGATTGTAATTGAATCTGGTCTGTTAGATCACTGTTTTGTATTGATAGATTTTATTCAAAGCTGTTATGATTGATAATATCAAGTCTGAGAGTATAGGCAACTGCACTTAAGATGACAAGATTCACTAGAATATCCACTCTGGTTTGATTATTACCTGCCTTTGAAGTTTTATGCTCTCTACAATGTTTTATTTTTACTAATATTGTTATGTACTGCTATATTCAATTATACTGCTATATTCAATTATGCCAGATGATATAGACAATTCTATTGAAGATAATAAGAAGCAACACAGTAATCATTATAGATCACCTTGTACTGTGGTTTTATATGACTTTTTGGTTTCATGTTTTCATAGGAACTTGTTTTGTTTTGTCTTGCTATGTTTTGTTTTTCCCTCTAATACAGAAAGGATAGAAATACATGTAGAGATTCATGCATGTGTAGCTGTCTACACTCTCACTCTTTGAGTATTTACTTTGTATGCTTTAATTTTGTAACTTGAACAACTATTTCTAAGAGGACAATATGTAATTTATCAACTAGTGATTTCTTACTGTTTATCTTTTTTTTTGAAATTCTGTATTATCTCTACCCTTTACATGGTTTTGTTTCTCTTTAAATAAAAAAAATTAAAAAAAATAAGTACTTGAGAGAAATGAAAAAAAAATAATCTACTTCAGAGTCCTGAGCCCCCTCTGAGGAGGCAATGTACTGAACTATCACCCTTTAAAAATCCTAAACTAAGTCTTACAAGGGTTACAGATACCTTTATGTGCTTCTATACTCCTACTCAGGCTGGCTCAAGACATTCCCTACCCATACTGAGAAGTCCACAGAAGTTTATAGGATCCTGCCGTGAAAAATCATCCTTGGATCCAAAAATCTCCAAAAGAGTTTTTAAAAATAAACATAACTCCACAGAAATAGCTTATAACTAGTTCCATAAAAATTTAACTAAAAGA
Organism: Hydrochoerus hydrochaeris; assembly: GCA_004027455.1. Classification (NCBI taxonomy): domain Eukaryota; kingdom Metazoa; phylum Chordata; class Mammalia; order Rodentia; family Hydrochaeridae; genus Hydrochoerus; species Hydrochoerus hydrochaeris. The sequence continues at coordinate 44,925 of PVLA01011058.1, forward strand.
CCAGCTATATCTGTATACATATCCCCTCCTCACACAAGTAATCCAGGTGCATATTAATCATCTCTACAAATTTCAGAAATCTAGCTTTAGATCCAGCATTCCAGAGTTAAAGAGCCCTCCAGATGATTGCTAGGGAGTTTACCTGGACAAGACAGCTCCTCTGACGCACATTCTGAAGAGACAACACACTCAAAATCCCGCTCTAGTCACTCTAGATGCTGACCAGGCCATGCACGATGGAAGCTTGCGGACACCATTCATAGGATCGCTCCGTACCTCAATGCATTACTCCCACTGATTTATGTGACTCCCCTTGATTTCTATGCCTTTTCAGGCTGTTTACCTCACTTCTTGCTCCAATTTGGATTTTGCTCCTGCCCTCCTGCTCATGGTGACTTTTGTCTTAGTTCTATGGATGGTTGCCCCAAGAGAATTGAAAAAAACCAGTAAGGCCCTTCTCTTTATTCTACTACTAGTCAAACACTTAGAAAATTTAATGACCATCCAAGGCACAGTGGACACTCTCCAAGATCAGATTAACTCCTTCACTCCTTGCCTGAGTAATGTTACACCACAGAGGGGCTTAAACCATGTCTCTCCCTAAAAGCAACTTAGGGAGACACTGTAACAAGGAAAACAAACAATAAATTCCTAGCGGGAACTTTCCAACCTTGGAAACCTTGCTAGGGCCCATCATAGGATGACTGATAGCCCTAATGTTACTGCTTCTAGTTGGACCTTGTCTTAGGAGATCACTTGTAGCATGCCCAGCTAAGATGGCCAAGGAAACTAAAAGAAGGGAGAAATGTAGCAGAAAATGCCCTTTTTGTCCCAGCCAGTATACTTCAGTTTCTGTTAGTTGCCCAGATTACAACTCCTGTTACTTCTGATTCTTAGAAACATCTGGTCACTGTGGTACCTAGCTTGTCATTGTGATGCATATTTTATGAACCAATCAAAGACAGTCAAGGACTCTGTTTCTGTATACTTCCTGCTTGCAAACTCTATATAAACCCTGCACCACCAGCGATCAAGGCCTGACATTTTTATAAAGGTGCCTGTTGACATAAATAAGTATGCCTCCTAATCTTGGGTGTCATTTCAGTGTTTCTGTTTGCCACTGCATGCTGAGTGTGTAAATGATGGGGGTGGCCTTGTTATATAGTTAACTTTCCAATTACAGTGCAAAAAAGTGTCAGAGTTGTGTGCTCTCTAGAAATATTTTCAATTGTTCTGCAGGTAAGATTGTTTATAGCAATATTGTAGAGTGTCTACTGTGTCTTTTTTTAAAAAAGCATCTTGACCTACTTAATATACCAACAGCTTTTCCAAGATTTCCTAATGTTTCACTTAAGACTCTTTAATATTCTGATGTAGCTGAGAAAGTAAGAAATGTGTAATTGGTATTTCTTGTTTTCATTTAAACTCTCTAAGATGCAGGCAGCTGTCATGTAGTGGTAAGAAATAATGGTAATACCCTTTATACTCTACACAGTTTTCCCCAATGGCAACATCTTGTGAAACTACAATGCATACAAGTATTGAAACATCACATGTTACTCCATTATGTTTTATGTTTTTCTGTATTAGTTACAGTAAATTTAATTTTAAAAGGTTAAAATGTTCTGTACTATTGGGGTGGGGTATAACTCAGTAGTAGAGTGCTTTCCTAGCATGCTTGAGGCTCTGGGTTCCATCTCTAGGACTACAAATCAAGCCATCCATCCAGCAAGCAAACAATCTGTACTGTAAAACAAAAAAACTAAACCCCTCAACAATCTATAGTAAAATATCCCAACTAGGGTATTGACCTCAACACACAGTTCAGAACAGTTTCAGTATCACAAGATCCTTTGGCAAGGGAACACAGACTTTGTGGTGACTTTTGCATCTGTATCTCCTGGAGCTTTAAGATTGCTGCTTTTTTTGGCAACTAGTCTGAGATACATGAAGTAGAAAGAAAAGCCAAGTGATTTACCATTGTGGTGATTCCCCTAGCTGGTCTGTCTGCTTCTCTCCTGCTTTCAAAGCTTTCTTTTGTTTATTTAAGGTATATATTCCAGGAGCTGTAGTTGTACTTGGTGGAAGGGATGGAGAGAAGTATATTAGCTCCATCTTTTCAGAAGTGGAAGCCCATGTAGCTGTTTTCTTTTTCTTTAAAAAAATTTAAAAAAAAATTATTTTGAAGGTAGTGAAATACAACAGAACAAGACAGAACAAGGCCAATTGAGACAGTGTAGTGAAATTGGTACAGAACCTCATATCAGGTTACTGGGATAACAGTAATAGGTACCAAGAGCATATCTCGTTATCTTCATGATAGTTGTTCTTTCAATCAGGTTTAGCAAAATCAAACGAAATACAGACCATTATAGAACTTATCAAAACAGAATATTGAATAGAGCAATACAATTAATCAGAACAAAGCAAAACAGTGATAACAATACTTGCTTTCAAAGAGATGGTAGAAGGAAATCCCCCCTATTTGTTATATTGCATATGATCAACCTTCCAAGAGATGCTCAGACCTCTGGCTACCATTTGCTAATGGGAGGGCGGTTTGGGATGTTTGATTCTCAGCTTGCATTCCGGTAGGCTCATAGCTGCTTACCAAAGAGGTGAGCAGATTGCTTGGTTTCCAGCGCCCTAAGTTCCAACATGGTGTAGATCTCGGGAAACGCTGGCTGGTTCTCCCCCTGGGGTGGCCGCTGCTTGCCTGAGCCATGGCTGCTTACCAGGGAGACAAGTGGGTTGCTATGTAGCTGTTTTCTTGATCAGTTTTTTTTTTTTTTAAATTCTCTGTGTAGCCTTCTGTACCTCACTTTGTATTTATTGTCTTGGTGCTTCAACTGAAATTTTCTGTTAGCATTTTGATATTTACACACAAAGAATAAAGAGTTGCAAAACACATTCTCAACATTTCTTTAGTTTAGTTTAATTTACTTCATTTTAGTTTTGTATTTTTGAGGCAGGATGTAGCTATAGAGTGCAGATTGACCTTGAACTTACTATGTAGCCTAGGCTGGCCTTGAACTCTTGGTGATCCCTCTGTCTCAACCTCCTGAGTCCTAGGATTATAGGTGTGCACCACTATGTCATGCTAAATTTTCAGTATTTCTGATTGTTAAATGAACCTTTGCTTTTTATTGTTTTATAACAACATATAAGAATGTTCCTAAATTACTTTTCCCCCTAGTTTTTGGGAGGTCATTGTGGAAAGGTAAGTCTGGGGAAAATTACTGAAGAAGTGATAAAATTCTGCTTTAAAATTAATATTGTTAAACATTCTCTTTGATCCGTTATCCTAGAGAGATATTTGTTATTTCTAGTACCATGGCAGCTGGATTACGTATAGATAGTGGTGAGCTGCAGCCGGTTTGTACTGGTTTCTGAAAGATGATAACTTTAGGGAATTTTGTAAGGTGGTAATTAAATAGTAATTATTATTAAAAATTAAATTACATAAAGCATCAATAAATTACATTGCAAATAGGGGTAATAAAAATCCCCATTCATAGCTTCTTGTGTGTTTAGTACGTTTTACAATTCTCAGTGTTTTTGAGATCTTCTATATCTATTGTTTCTGTGTGGCTTAAATACATCCTGCTGCGCATTTCTCCTCCATTCTGTGTTAAGAGTCTCTGTGTTCGGTGATATCTCTTCAGTAGCTTGAAATCAGTCCTGACAGCAGTATATAGAGTGCAGACTGAAATTGCAATGTCATTCAGAAGTTGGAGAATGCTCCAAGTCAGAGCCCCTTTCCTGATGCCTATTAAACATTTTCTAGGCCCCCATGGATGGTAAAATAATTTTCTAGATTCTTTCGTCCCTAACAGGTAACTTTTTATTCTCCAAAACTTGCCCTATCTTAGGAGCTTTTGAATTTCTAGAACTAAATTACTTGCATTTTAAGTAATGTGATAACTCATCCACAGTGGGTAACAGATCTGTTTTCAATCCTTCTCCCTTTTGAAGAGCCTTGATGTTGGAGCTGATGTGTTCAGATTAACTATACGGGAGCAGAAGGAGTGGGGGAAGGGGAGACAAATGACTCATTTTTTCAATGCAGCTGCTCTGGCTGTTGTCTTTAATTACTCTCCTGCTGGACCGATAAGGAAACTGGCTTCTGATTGCTGTGAGGAATTGCCACACGGCAAAGCCTGATATTTCTTTTGGGATGTAAGCACTGCCTTTGTACTAAGCAATACAGACATGAATTAGTTTTGATAACTGTGATTGGCTACATCTCTTAGACTATGTAGGGCCTTAAGTTTTTAAAGCCACATGGCCTGTATTTAGAAGTTTGCATTTAGTGAAGCAGGAGGTGTTAATGGTTTGAACGTAGATGTATTTTTCTAGCTTACAACCTTATTCATATGACTTTTTATTTGGTGTATAAAAGAATATGTTGAAATCTACTTGAAAATACACCTATGACTCAGGTTGGTGATTGTTCTTTTCTAGTTTTCCTGGAATTCTCCCTAGGTTCTTTTGAATATCCCAACAGTATGAAGCTGAAGAAAAGACAAACAACATGGAGAATAAATTGTATACATGTATAAAATTTATTTAGAAGGAAGAATGTCGAACTATATGGATATGTGCTTTTATTTCCTTGTAGAAAAAATTGGCAGAGCTATGTTTCAGTCTTTTACCCCTTTCCTCCTCACCTCTTTTGTTAAAATGATCAAATGCCAAAGAAAATATATTATAGACATACAGATGTATTACTTCTATATTTATTTTTTATTTTTTGGTACCAGGGATCGAACTCACGACTTTGCACTTGCCAGGCAGGCGCTTAAGCCACTGAGCTAAATCCCCAGTCCCAGATGTATTACTGATGGGTCCAGAGGAGTATTATCCAGGGAAAAAGGCACAATGGTATTCTTATTCTGAGCTGCAGGGCTGAAATGATTAGGAAATGAAAGTACCTGATGATTTAATCTATTAAAGTGTTTTCAATTTAGAATCTGCCAAATGTGATTAAGAGCCATGTTCCCTGTTACAGTATCCTAGAATAACTTATACAAAATTGGATATGAAGTAATTAAACATTTTATGTGGAGTTACTAAATGATGTTTCAAAGGAAGTGTCATTCTTTGCATGTTTCTGTCCAACGTCATTTTAACTTTCCATTTCAAGCAGATACACTCTTCATGTCAAAGGAACTTTGAAATATGCTAATCTTGCTGCCAGAGCTCAGTCATAGCATACGAGCCATATCAGAAAGCCCAGCCAAGAGAACCCAGCTGCAGAGCACACAGCTCAGAGACCCAGATAGCTCTGTGTCCAGCTTTACCCAGAACTTGCCGAGGAGAGCAAAGTCAGATGTGTAGGGATTTAACACATGATAAAATCAGTATTGAATTAATCCATTTATGCCTACTGTTCTATTTTGGGGATGGCACATAACCATGGTACATAATAAAAATTTTTCTTTTTAAATTCTTGTTCCTTGAGTTTTTCTAGGTAAAATGTGTAAATTTTTATGCAAAAATTGAAAAAGCTACAAACTTTGGCACACATGGGTTAAGTCCTTAAGCAGAGAGTCAGGGTTGCTAATAAGAGCTATGGAATATGTGGAGGTCAATCTTCAGATTCCTCAAAAAGTTGGGGTTGGAGGTCCCATTTGACCCAGCTATTCCACTCTTAGACATATTCCCAGAAGATGTGAAAACATCTTAACACAGTGATATATGCACACCCATGTTTATAGCAGCACAATTTGTATAAGCCAGATCTTGGAAACAACCTAAGTGCCCATCAACTGAGGAATGGATAAAAAAATTGTGGTACTTTTATACAATGGAGTACTACTCAGCTATAAAGAATGATCACATTGAGATATTTATAAATAGATGGATGCAACTTGAATCCATACTCATAAGTGAAATAAATCAAACTCACATGTATAAATACTATATAATCTCCCTAGTGTAAGAAATGGTAAGAGTACAGAAGATTTTATGGTAATCATGGTTCCCCATTATATTGCTTTGAAGTCTTATGTTTTCATTCATTGGTTGGAATGGTTTTATTCTGTTTTGTTTGATCTTAATATATGTGATCATATGAACAGTTACTTTGAAGAAAAAACAATATGGTGCCCTTGTTGATTTGATATCATCTTGCTCTGAAGTCCTACCATGCTCTTGTTTTTCTATTACCATTGGTTCTATCATGTTGTGTCTTATTGGATTTTAATATGTATGATAGTATAAACAAATTTTTTAATGGAAAATGAGATAATATAGTAGCCATTGTCCATCTTTGGTTATTTGGTTCAGAATGCCTTGCAATGCTTCCATTCTCTTGAGTTGTTTATTCTACTTTGTTATGTTTGACATTATTGTGTGTAAAGCTAACCTCAACTATTTCAAAGAAAGAGATATTATGAGAGCTACTGTTAATATCCAATTGTCTTGTTGTGAAGTGCTGTGTTGCTTACATTTTTCTATTCTGATCTGCTTAGATCTGTCCTCTTTTGTTTTATTCTCTTTAAAATAAAAAAAAAATTAAAAAAAAGAGCTATGGAACAAACATAAAACATCTAGACATCCCAGCAGAGAATAGGCCAGGTGGGATGGAAGCCAAATCTACCACGTCGTTCAGAAAAGCCTCGAGAGACGCATGTGAGAACCTGAGCAGCCCCTTGCCTTCTGGTTAATTCAGGCTTTGTGCAGCGGTCAGACACTGGCATTCAGGAGTCAGATCAGCATTTTGTGTTCTGGATCTGCCAAGTGATAACCATGTAACCTGTGTTTCTTAACTTCACTTTTATGTTATATGTATAACAGGAATATAACATAACTCATGAGAAGATTTTATCAAGATTTCTGGAACCTAGTAAATTTTCTATGTTAGTTTAACAAATGCCACTGAAATTATTTTGTATTAGTTTTGTTGTGAAAGGAGATCTTTATCAGAATCTACTTTGCAATTATATAACTTTTAGTATATTGGTATATTTAATGAGCTGTATGCCCTTTTCACTACAAAATGAGGGTTCAGGGATTTTCCGTAAATCCTTTTGTTGTTTTCATGGTGTCCTTGTCATGGTTTATATCAGTGGCCCCCAAGCCTCATGGATTATTGGTTTGACCAAATCTAGCATTTGTGATTGGTTCATTGTCTAGTGGTCAGATTGGTGGTGTGAGTGCTACACCCGCCTAGAGGTGGAGCCAGAAAACTATGAAAAGGGGGAAGAAGGAGTGTCTGGCTCTCTTGCAGGTTTGTGTCTTGCTGTAAGTGGTGGCCATGAAGGGCTGCTCCGCCATGCCATGCTACCTTGGAGCCAACTGAGTATGGACTGAAACCTCCAAGAACTGTAAGAAATAAGCCTTTTTCTTCCCTAACTTTGGGCATCAGGTATTTTGTCTCAGTGATGAGTAAAAAGTAACTAAGGCTGTCCCCAAGCAGAAAATACCTAGGGTGTTATCCTATATTGATACTTTTAGTACAAGCAGACATTACTGGTATATTGGATCAACCAGGGCAGAAAACTTGAGTCATCTAAGCAGCCCTCACAAAGAGCTCAGAGTTACCAAACCATGTTTTGGCCTGAATTTGCTACTAGTTTAGTTTGTATCTTTATGTGTATGTGGTGACAGCAAGCTCTTGTCCTCTTTTACTCATTCATGAATGCATTCATTGATTTGTGAACTCATTAATAGATTGATTCATTTATCTGTTCAACTATGGTTGGTGGGTTGTCCTAGTTATTCACTGTGCCTTACTGTATGTGCCAGTTTCATAATCTTATATTCAAGGACTTTACATCTAGTAGAGGAGACATAAAAAGTAAATGAGATCAAATATAGCTACTTATTATAAACAATGATAAGTGAAGATATTTAAAGACTAGATGACATTGGCTCCCAGCTGTAAAGACAGGTTCCAGACAAAAATGTCTTTCATACAACATATATTCATTGAGCACCTACTATGTGCCAGGCAATTTTCAAGTACATGGGCATACTTGAAGCAGAAAAGAAAATATCAAAACCTCTGCTGTCATGACTTTTGTATTCTTCCAGGTGAAAACAGAATAATTTCAGAGGAAATATCAGATAGAACTATATATATTGCAGAGAATTAAAATAGGGAGATGTCATAGAGAACACTTAAATGGCTGTGTTATAGAGATGTCAAGGAACATTCCACAAGGAGGTAACATTTGAGATGAAACCTAAAGGTTGAGAAGGAAACTCAGGGGAAGAGCATTTTAGGCAGAGGGGACAAGCTAATGGATGTGTTCTAAAAGCAAATGGATATTTCAGAAGGCCAGTGTGGCCTGCACATGGCAAGTCAGATATGGGACAGGGATAGAGTTAGGAAAAGGAAAGAGAGTCTCAGAAATCTGGTGTGAGGACGTTAGCTTTGGTTTTGGTCATAAGTAATGGAAAACCCTATTACAGTGGTTTGGACAAGGAAGGGGTTTATTTCTCCTATACCAACAGGGCTACAAGGGGCCAATGCTGGCTGGAGCAGGCTCAAGGTGCCTTGTGTGTGCCTGCTCTGCTGTTTAGGGTGTTCTGGCCCTCTTCCTGACCATTGCAAGACAGCAGTTGCATCCCTAGTCTTTGAGTTTGCCTTTCTCTCAGAAGAATGAGAAAGGATGAAGCACAAAGGGTAATAGTAGGCTGAGCCTGGTTCTTTTTTGAAATGCATTCTCAGAAGCTCCTCCGAGGTACCGCTGGTTACATCTGATTGGCCAGGTTACATGATCATGTCTAGCAGCATGGGGAATCCTGTTAGCCAGGAACAAGATAGAGTAGACGGCTGTCATACTGGTTAGAGAATTTTTTAAGAAAAAAAATCAAGAAGTCTTTCATTCAGGGTTAGTTCTTCCAAGGATGTCAGGCTTTAAAATCAGAGTTAACACCTTTTTAAATAACATTGATTATTGGTATTTCCTAACCTCCATAGAAACCATTGTAACATTTGAGTTATATACTCAGAATTTCCTGTCAGATGTGATTTAATCCCATTTCTTTTCATTCAATCTTCTGGAGAAATGGAGTAAAACAAGTCAGTATCAGTCAGTTATCTGAACCCTTGGAATAGTATCAACTAGCAATCCTAGGAAAAAGACACTAGGAAAGGGAATACAAAGGCATAACTCCTTTAGAGTTTTTTGAAGCATGAGGGACATTGAAAGCAAGAACAAGTACATGCTGCTTTTATTGGGAAGAACCCACTGAATGAATTTTCATATAAATAGAGGGAGTGCACAGGTATACAATCTGTATTGATGAGGATGATGGAAATCAAGCATTTATAAACACGGAAATAGTCTACATTCTCTAAAGGAGTGCAGAAAGATGATTGCAAAGGGAGGGAAAATAATTTGCCTGTATTGAAGCATCACCCAGGGGGAAGGGTGAGTGCACGATGTTTCCATGAAGGCATTTTCATGCCTGGATTCACCCAGGTTGCCATGTGTCAGTCTCTTCTGACAGTTGGTGTTTTCCTGGGTAGGTGGTTTTAGTTCCTGTGTGTGCTCACTGGCATAGTGGAGGCTAATATTGGACAGCCATTATAAAAGGGAAACATTTTAAAATGTCATCTTTTGGTGACATTTCCAAGTATGCATTAAAAGGTGGAACAAATGCCCTTTGAAATTCTTCCTTCCTTCCTTCCTTCCTTCCTTCCTTCCTTCCTTCCTTCCTTCCTTCCTTCCTTCTTCCTTCCTTTCTCTCTCTTTTCTTTCTTTCTTTCTTTCTTTCTTTCTTTCTTTCTTTCTTTCTTTCTTTCTTTCTTCTTTCTTTCTTTCTTTCTTTCTTTCTTTCTTTCTTTCTTTCTTTCTTTCTTTCTTTCTCACATGCTGTTCTTGGCCCATCTAACAGACTAGAAAATTGCTACTCTTGTCTCTCACTGCAAGCTTCAATTTTGGAACTCTTAAAAATGTTATAAAATAGTTCCACAATCCCAGGAAATGCTTTTTAGTTAGCATCCGCTGATCTTCCTCATCCCTCAACTGGCGGTTCAGATAACATCAGATCTGAACCTAAAACACCATCACACACGCACACACACATAAGTGAACCTCTGCCAGGTAAAAAGGCTGCCTAGCATTAATGAAAGTTGCTCATGGTATATTCTGGTTAGGCCAGTGAGTATTTGATGCTTTTTTTTTTTTAAAGAGAATAAAACAGAAGAGGACAGATTTAAGCAGATCAGAACAGAAAAAGGTAAGCAACACAACATTTCACAACGAGACAATTATATATTAACAGCAGCTATCATAATGTCTCTTTCTTTGAAATAATTGAGCTTAGCTTTACACACAGTAATGTCAAACATAACAAAGTAGAATAAAACAATTCAAGAGAATGGAAGCATTGCAAGGCATTCTGAACCAAATAATTGACGATGAACAATGACTGCTATATTAACTCATTTTCCATAAAATTTTTGTTTTTACTATCATACATATTAAAATTCAATAAGAAACAACATGATAGAACCAATGGTAATAGAAAAACAAGAGCATGGTAGAACTTCAGAGCAAGATGATATCAAATCAACAATGGCTGCCATATTGTCTTGTCTTCAAAGTAACTATTCATATGATCACATATATTAAGATCAAACAAAACAGAACAAAATCATTCCAAACAATGTATGAAAACATAAGATGTCAAAGCAGTATAATGGTGAACCACGATTACCATAAAATCTTCTGTACTCTTACCATTTCTTACACTAGGGAGACTACGTAGTGTTTATACATGTGAGTTTGATTTATTTCACTTATGAGTAGGGTCTCAAGTTGCATCCATTTATTTATAAATATCTCAATGTGATCATTCTTTATAGCTGAGTAGTACTCCATTGCATAAAAGTACCACAATTTTTTTATCCATTCTCAGTTGATGGGTACTTAGGTTGTTTCCAAGATCTGGCTATTACAAATTATGCTGCTATAAACATGGGTGTGCATATATCATTGTGGTAAGATGTTTTCAGATCTTCTGGGAATATTCCTAAGAGTGGAATAGCTGGGTCAAATGGGACCTCCAACACCAAATGTTTGAGGAATTTCCAGATTGACCTCCATAGTGGTTACACCAGTCTACACTCCCACCAAAAGTGCAGAAGAGTTCCTTTTTCCTCACAGCCTCTCCAGCATTTGTCATTGGTAGTTGATCCTGGCCATTCTTTCTGGAGTGAGATGGTATATAAGTGTGGTTTTAATTTGCACTTCTCTAATGATCAGTGATGATGAGCATTTTTTCATGTATTTATTTGCCATTTGTATCTCTTCATCTGAGAACTGTGTGTTCATCTCAGATGCCCATTTTTGGATTGGGTCTTTGAATTTCAGGGGTCTGATTTTTAAAAATTCATTATAGGTTCTAGACAGAAGTCCTTTGTCTGAGGGACAGTTCATTTATATTTTTTCTCAGTTTGTAGGTTGTCTTTTCACTCTGCTGGAGATTTCTTTGGACATGCAGAAACTCTTTAATAAGATGTGATCCCAGTTATTGATTCTGGGAAGTATTTCCCGTGCAGTTTGGTTCTTGTTCATGAATTCTCTACCTACCCCTATGTCTTCAAGATTTTTACCTACTTTGTCTTCCAACAGATTTAGTGTTTCTGTTTTAATATTTAGATCTTTGATCCATTTGGATTTTAGTTTAGTACATGGTGATAGGCATGGGTCTAATTTTAGTTTTCTGCATATGGATAGCCAGTTTTTCCAGCACCATTTATTAAAGAGACTGTCGTTCTTCCAGTGAACATGCTTGGCCCCTTTATCAAAGATAAGGTGGTTGAGTGTGTTCATAGTTGTATCTTCTAGTCTATTCCATTGATCTTCAGGTCTGTTTTTATTCCAATACCATGTTGATTTTATTACAGTAGCT
>PVLA01011059.1:0-56800 GCA_004027455.1 Hydrochoerus hydrochaeris
CCCTGCCTGGCCCTGGGCCTGGGGCGTTTCCTGCTTGGGGCTGGGGGTTGTTGCCAGGGTTGGCAAATATATATTCCAGCTTCTAAAAAATAAAGGCGGATTCAGATTCACTCACAGACTGGTGTGCAGTGTTTTCTGTCTCTCAATCGCCGACTCCCTGACCACCTTTGGGAAACCCTAGCCCTGCCGCAGCTGGACTACGGCACACAACAGAATGCATAAAATTAGAATAGAATAGAATAGAATAGAATAGAATAGAATAGAATAGAATAGAATAGAATAGAATAGAATAGAATAGAATAGAATAGAATAGAATAGAATAGAATGGGTTGGGATGCTCTGCAGTACAGTTCTTGTGTAGAAAGTACAAGGCCCTGGGTTCAATTCCTGGTAATGAAGACAAAACAAAAGAAAAAAAATAAATGGAAAAAATCTTAGCACAGAGTATACTTTGTAACAAGCTAAGCTAAGCTAAGCATCAGCCAGCCCAGTTGATCAGGTCATGCCCAGATAAAGTAGCTACCCAGCTATAGATGAAAAGGTGATTTTTATTTTTTACTTTGTTTCCATGTTGGGCCTATGAAAGCTCTTTGCTAGTTCTGCTGGGTCTAGCTCTTTCTGTGTAGCTCTCTGAACTTTTTCCTGTCCTGAGTGCTACCCAATTCATTAGTCATTCTTTGCTTAAATAAGCTGTTCTAAATTAATTTGTGTAAATTTTTGTCTTTTTAACAGTGCAAAATATGGTGGCAATGCACAAAAATGTGTGTATGAGCTTCTAAATACACACACACACACACACACGTATATGAGTGAAAGAAACGTGGTTTAACATCCTATCAGTCTTTGGAAGATATTTTTTCTCCTCTTTAAATTTTAATAAAAATTATCTCCAAATCCATAGCATTAGCAAAGTAGAAATCTGGTAAAACTCGCAAGCATAACCTTAGATGAATGGTAGAATGGTTAATATATTTCTTGAGTCAGTTTGTCAAAATTTCACATACCTTATTTGTAAGTGCTGGTTTCTTAATCTCTCTCCAGTTGTTGAATAGTTTCCAGACGCTTGCTTGTATCTTAATTCATATACATTTGGTGAATCTTACCTCTTACAAGCAAGTAGAAATCTATGAAATAAAAATTTTATTTCCTTTAATCACTCCTCACCTTGAGCACATTTTCCAAGTGTAACCATTCTTAAGAGGTTTATAAGTGTTCTTTCAAACTTTTTCTATTTATGTCCAAACATGCCTATATGTTAAAGGCTACAAAAACAGGTGTCATTCTTGTATGACTTTTCACTAGTGAGAACTGATATTTTACTTTAGGTAGCATGGGAAAAGGATCAACATTGGGTGTCAGTTTCTTGATATCTTTGTGTTAAACTTTTCTAACAAGAAGAGATTTGCAACATCACATCATAGAAAAAAATTGAGTCAGTTTCCAGAAATACAGTTATGATTCTCGAGAATTTCTGTGACTTTTTAAACTTAAAAACAGTAGAAAATTTATGAATTGTATATATTTTTATATCCTGTGTTTCTAAGATTTAATGTTACAACTGTTAGGAATACAGTCAATTTCTATTTATCAAGAGCTGATTAACCAGACCTGAGATTTTACAAGTTTTTGGTTACTGCTTTTTTCCAGACCCTGCCTGCCACTTCTTGCAATTTGATCAATTACAATACATATAAACTCAGAAATGAAACTGTTGCCAGGGCAAGCTGTGAAGTTCTTCACCTCCTTTTTAGTAGAAAGATAAAGGATTGAAGAGTTGCTCCTTCTGGAGCCTGCATTTTTTCAGTGTAGTGTGTCCAGAGCCCCCAGTTGAACACCTTGACCAAGTAGTTTGGTTGGTTGTATCAGGATTTAGTTTCACAACAAAGTTGAACACCTCACTTGATTATCAATAACAGCGCTGCCGAACTTGACACCAACCTCAGTTTCAGCACAAATCATACCTGTAGAATTTCAGGGCTCTGTTGTGGTCTAAATATTTGTGTCCCTGCAAAATCATGTTTAAGTCCCAATTCCCATGCTGATGGTTTAGGAAGTGGGAAAGCAAGCAGGTCATGGAGAGATAGCAGAGCCCCTCCGAATGGGACTAGAATAGCTGTTATAACAGGGCACTTACTCTCCTCTGCCTTGGGAAGACACAGAGACATGGCACCCTCTGTGAAGCAGGAAGTGGGCATCACCGAAGACCAAACCTGTCATCACACTGATCTTGGACTTTTCAGCAGAACTGTAAGAGATAAATTTCTGCTGTTTGTAAGCCGTCTAGTTTATGTCTTTTCTTGTGGCAGCTTGAAAGAACTAAGGCAGGGTTTTCTGATGCTGAAAGAGGGAAAGAAAATTAGCATGCTATGGGTAGCCGCTGAACTACTTTGGAGAGTTGGTTTTTAAACTTTCAGACTTTGATTAAAAAACAAAGGAAAGGCAGTGTTGGAAACAACTACTATAGCTAAAAAAATAATCAGGTATTTTATGTATTTTTTTTTATTTTTATGGCTCACTTTGTTTCACAAAGATATAGAAAGTTTTTTTAGGATTCCTACTCCAGAACAGAGAAAATATGGAACTTTTGATTGTTTTCTTTCTTCTTAGCCTGCAAAGGCTGTGTTTAACTCTGTAACAATTTCTTTTTAAGCTTGAGTTGCTCAGGCAACTCCACTCTTTGATAACTTGACCCAATTTTCTGATGAATGGTCCTTTTTTCTTTTGCCAGGACCTAAAGGTTTTTCTCATTCTGCAATTTTCTCTGCTAGATAGCTGGAGGCATAACTGTTTATAAAATCATAGACCACTATAAAACTTTAGATTTGGAAGGAACCTTAGAGACCATACAATAGAATACTTTATTTTTTACAGTTAAAGAAACTGAGTCCCTAAGAGGGTCATTTGAAAGGGTGCATACTTTTCCATACTGATCTTCTGGAAATAGTGTAATAATATACTTTGTAGAATTATATCACAAATTCACAAAGTCATTACTTCTAATCCTGAAATACTCTGTGATATGAAAAATAGTTAAATATTATCTGTTATTAGTATGCTTTTAAATTGAACACTATTGCAACAGTGATCTCACTCATTAATTGAGGGTTGGCTAGATAGGTCTAAAGATACTGCTTTGCATTACCTCTTGACCTTTTTTGGGAGAGTTAAAAGAAAATGGAATGACACAATCAGAAATAATGTTAGTGTGAGAATCTGGTTAGGCTAAATAATCTACTGTCACTGTTATTACTGTTAATATAATATCACACTTGGTATCTGTATCACCAGTAACTCTGTTTTCATAGTATGAAGTCCAGAAAACTAATTATAAATTATCTTAATGTGCAAAATGAAATAAAAAAGTCTGGGGCTTCTCTTTCCACTGCCCACTCAATTCACATAGAGGCATCTTGTGTGATCACCACAGCGTTAGTAACTGTGTGGTCATCATAGCATAATAACTCATGGCGTTTTGAAGGGGTCTCTTTTGTCTTCTTGACTGCTTTATGCCTCTTATAAGAAATATATCCCATATATAGATTCATTCTCCCATTTGTGAGCTTAAGGAGATGTGCAGATGGTTGTCTCCCACCTTTCCCTAATGCATCATCCATTGTTTAAGTCCATACTTATCTCAAGGAGACAGGGGTAAGGGCAGATGTGTGTAGACTGCTTCCCACATGTCCGAGGCCTGTTCACTACTCCAAAAACAGATTCCACAAATAGCTACTCCTTGACCATTCTTCAGATAGGATAATCTGCTCTTAAAAGAATGCAGAAGAGGAGGATCCGAAATAGTTTCTGAAGGAATTTAGGGTTTATTGGGAAGGGAACTTAGCTCATACAGGGAAAGAGGTTCCTTATGGAACCTTGGTCACTTGAACCCTAAAACTTGGAATTTGAGCTTGTACATTCTCAGATTTAAATTCTTTCCATAACTTAGTGCTGAATTCATTTAAAGTATAACTTCAGACAAATAAAAGAAGGAAGGCTACAGGGTAAGCTTTTATATATTTTACTTGTGCGATACAACAGAGCTGCAAATATCAGCATTTTTGTACTAAAAGTAAAAGGCCGGTCAGATTGTATGCTGATGTGTATGTACATGACAGAGAGAGACGCAGAGAGTGAGAGAGAGAGAAGCAGAGAGAGAGAGAGACTGATAGAATCTGAGAGATATAGAAAGATAGAGACAGAGATGGGCAGAAATAGGAGGTGGAGAATCAGGTAAATAAAAATGGAGAAGCAAAAAAACGTACTGGGTTGTGTCTTCCTTGGTTGGGATGCTAAGCATCAGAGAAGCCTCCGCTTCTTTCTTCAGTGAAACCAGGAAGTGATGTCATCATGTCTTCAGACTGAGTATTTCCGTCAGTGATACTGGCGGAGTGAGAGGAGGTAGAAGTGCAGAAAGGAGTGATGAGGTCTGAATTACTCTCCCTCTTCCCACTGTGAGACTATATATCAATCTCATTTGTCCCCTCTTGTACTGCTGGTAATATTTGCTTTTAAAGAGAAGCCAGGAAATAAAATAGATTGAAGTGGTAAGTAAAGTTTAAGCATTGATTGATGGTGTCACAACAAATTAATATTTTTGGACTATGAAGAAGGGAATTAAACTACAGAATGGAATTTGTATTCCAGTTCCAGCCCTGCAGCAAGCCATCTAAACCCTCCAAGTCAGGTTTCCCAGAGGTAAAGTATAAATAAGAAAGTTCTTAATATTTATGACAGTAAAAAATGAAGGAAAAAACTCCCAAAAGTCCAACAACAGAGAAATAAATTATATATCTATATGCTAGAATACTGTCCACAGTAAAAATCACAGTTTACAAAATTAGTAGCAATATGATAGAAATTCACAAAATGATTCTTAGTGAAAAGGCATGATTCAGAATTGGATCAACTGAATTTGCCAGATCCACTCACCTCCCTGGAAAGCAGCCGTGGCTCAAGTGAGCAGCGGGCGGCCCAGGGATAGAACCAGGCAGCCAGCATCTCCAGAGATCTGCTCCTGTTGGAACTTAGGGCGCTGGGCAACAAAGGAACCCACTCGCTTATCGGTGCATGGGCTGAGAATCAAATATCCTCCCCTGCCCCACCCCACCCCCGTTAGCAAATGGGAACCAGAGGTCTGAGCATCTCTTGGGAGGATGACCGTATGAAATATAAACAATATGGATCATTTCCTCCTACCGTCTCTTTGAAGGCAAATATTGTTATCACTGTTTTGCTCTATTTTGATTAATTGTATTTGCTCTATTCAGTACTCTGCTTTGATAGATTTTATGATGTTCTGTTTTTGGTTTGATTTTGCTATACCTGAGTGAAAGGACAATTATTGTGAAGATAACAAGGTATACAATGGTTACCTACTACTTTTATCCATAACCTGCTGTGAAGTTCTGTACCAATTTCACTGTACTGTCTCGATTGGCTTTATTCTGTCTTGTTCTGTTGTATTTTACTCCCTTCAAAAAATTAATTACAGGAAAAAAATGAATTTTACCAGATTTGGAAATTTTATCTATTGAATTTTACCAATTTTATTAAATATACTTTTGTTCATACAATGTACTTTAAAGAAACATATCCAAATATTAATTTTATTATTTCCAGGTGATAATTCTTTTCTTTATGTAGTATTTTCAGGATTTTCTGAATTTCTACCTTTATTATCACAAAAATATTGAAAAATATTAGTAGAAACAGTGTGATCATACCTACCTAACTCAGAAGAATATAGTGAGGAAAATAGAAATACTGTATTTTAAAAATTTAGATCTGAGCAACATGTGCTAAATAATCCAAGTACTTATATCAAAGAAAAAGGAAAAATTTGTTGTGTTCCAAGGATACTTTTTGCCTTAGCAAGGGTTGGATGTGCAGGAGAAATCACTCATTAGAAGAATGCAGTACATCTGCCTTTGCCACTTCAGCACTATTGCTGTGGTCCATGAAAAAGTCAGATCAATCTCGATCATCACAGAGCTTTCTCCAGTTATCAAGGGAGTGACCAGCTTTTGGGAAGGTTTTTGTGATTGAAGTAGGGCCTCAGAGAGGGCCAAGAAATGTACGGACAAACTCCTTTTCACCGTGACTCCAGTTTCATCCCCTCTTAACAGAAATGGCCACTGTCTCCTGTCATTTTCCATGGTAAGATGGAATAGGATAAAACAGGTTCTTTGGGAATAAAAGCAAGCCGTAAGCAGGACCACAGACAGCACTAGTGTGAGAAGTGAGCTTGAGATCTTGGGAAGAGTCACGTAAGCTGATTTAGAAGGAACAAAACTGGTACTGGACCTGTGGTCAGTCACAGGAGCACCGCTGGACTGTCTCACTCCCCTAAACTCAAGCCTATCCAAATGGCAGTACCGGAGGTCTCCGGGTGAAAGTCAGGATAAGAGTCAGGAACACAAAATTCATCCGAGTGTGAATTTTTTTCAATTACTTAGCTTCTTCAACCTCACAGCTTTTCTGAGTAGCAAGATAGAGGTAACTACAGGACAAATGAGTCACTTCAGTGGACACTGAGAGCTGGGGCCGTCTTTAAAGGGTTGCACCTGGTCTACCAGATTGCATTCTGGTTCTCATTTTTCCCACCTCACACACAGTCAGTTGCAGGGAGCCCCTCACCAGTCACCCACTCACCACTGCCGTGATTCAGCCAATTAATACAGCTCCTGTGTTATTCTAAGGGCAAGGGGAGGAGGAGAGAGAATAAAGTCACAGTGTTCCTGGCATGAGAACGCGGTAGATCTGTCAAAAACACTTTCCAGATTCCTCATTCTCTAGGGTTTAATTTTTCTGCTGGTATTTTGAGATCTCAAAATTAAATACTTGTACCAGAATTGTCATGTCCAAGGTGACAATGCTAGAAGTCACCTTTGACTTCTTAACATGAGAGGCTTTAAATAACAGCTGCCCTAAAGAAGTACCACATGAATAACACTTTAGCACAAGCAGTCAAACAGGGATAGGAAAGAGAAAACGATCGACTAGAAAATTGAGCTAAAGAATTAGATGTAGGATTGTAGATTTAGAAGCTACAAATATTTGGGTTGTACACTAAAACATTATCCATTGTTAATCTGAAGTTCAAACTTAACTGGATGTCCTGTATTTTATCTGGCAACCCTTATTGGAAAGCCATTTCTTTTCCCTCAGCTCTATTTATTCCACAGTGAAAAATACGATGTTCATTGTGTAGAAATATTTATTGTTTAGCATTATTATCTAAATGAGTTGACTATTATTACTTATTTTCTTTAAAACAATATTTCCTTTCAAAATAGCCACTCTTTGTCACTCTTTATATAGGATAGTAAGATTTTTCATTTACACTTTCAATTAGTTGGGGGCTTTCTTGTTTTAACTATAAATCAATAAGGACTTTTATCACAATGGCTTATTGATAGTTAACACTATGTGTTATTTGAACACAAATCACCACTTAATACAGTGGAAAATCTTGAGCATTGTGTTTCATTTATTCTGTTTGGCTGTCCATAGAACTGTTTTTATTCTGCTTTTCATAAAATATTTCAAATATATACAACAGGAGAAAAAATATTATGAACCCCCTGTGTTATCAGCAAGATTCAGCAATTATTGTTTATCAATCCCGCCACCTGTTTCTCCTCATTGCCAGTGTTTTTAGAGCAAATCCCAGACATGAAATCATTTCATCAGTAAATGTTTAAATATGGCTTTCTACACAAGGTCTTTAAGAATATCTATCATACTGTGATCACATAAAATTTAACAGTATTTTTAATGTTATCAAATATATAATGAAGGTTTAGACTTCTTTAATAGTTTCACAAGTTCAGCAGTTTTTTAAAACTAAATTCTTTTTGCTATAATTTGTCAATCCTCCCCTATCTCCTTGCAAACTATTTGTTAAAGAAAGTTGGTAGTCTAGTCAAGTCTCTTACATTCTGGAATTTTCTAGTGTATCACTTTTGTGTATGTATTCTTATGAACTAGTAATTGGACCTAGACCTTTTTTTTTTCATGATTTAGGTTAAAATGTTTTCCAAGATTATCTCAAGGGTGGTGGTGCATACTTCCATCAGGAGACACATAATAACCAGTTGTCTCTTTTTGTAGTATTTGCCATTGGTGTCCACTGTCTAGATCCATAATTTATTTAGAAAATTAAAAAATGATGTCATTCTTATTAAACCCTTCTATCGATCCTCAAATATTCTTTTATCAACTATTCTTTGACCTCAGTTGTCTTTCGTATAGGAATATACTATGGATCAGTGCCCGGCAGAACAGATATGAGACGGGTGGCATGCCTGAGACGGAGAGAGGAGAACTCCAGGGGACAGCACCTGCGAGAGAGGCATGGAAGTGGGGAAAGGGTGAGGGACAAACAGAACTGTGATGGAACTGCAAAGGAGAACTCGGCTCACCCCACAGGAAGCTTTGGAGCTGGGAGCCTTTCAAAGTTACCCTGTCTTTGTGCCCTGCGCCATGCTGGGCAGCGCTCACCTCCGTGGGCTCCCCAGGCTGAGGCTTTCCTTTGGAGTGAGATGGCTCCCTTTACCTCAGGGAGTTTCTGAGGATGGGAAGAGCTGAGGACCTTCTACAGTGGGCACTCCCAGAGGCTGAATGAGTATCTCAGTTCTGAGGGGCATCCGAGTGGTGCACTGTAGCAAATACAAAAAGGCAGGTTGAGGGCTTGATTCCTTGTCTTTTGGTTGAGATTTAGGAATCATAAGTTGATTCTGAAGGGAAATCTTAAGAACATCTTGCTTTAGCATGAGAATGATTTTGGGCTGAAGACACAATTAAGAAACTGCAGAAACAGGAAATTACTCCACTTTTCCCCTTTCTCTATAAATACAGGGAATTCTGCTCTCCCATACCCGGAGAGAGATGATTCATGACTGAACACAGCATTGGCAAAACCCTTTTCCTCCATTGGTTTCCCCTTGTGTTTTCAGCCCACATTTACTGTCCCAGGAAATCTTTTCTTTGTCTTATCTCTTCTTCACAAGTTTGTCATTTTCTTCTCTTCTTTCTTTCTTTCTTTCTTTCTTTCTTTCTTTCTTTCTTTCTTTCTTTCTTCTTTCCTTCCTTCCTTCCATACTAGACGGGTGGCATGCCTAGGGGTTGAATCTAGGGTTTCACACATACTAGACAAGCACTCTGCCACTGGCTACACCCCCAATCCTATTCCCGGCCTCCCCTTTTCTTTTTCCTTTGAGATAGGAACTCACTAACTTTATAGGCTGGCTTAAAGCTTGCAATTCTCTTGCCTCAGCTTCCAGAACAACTAAGATTACAAGCATGTGACCTACTCCTGGCTTCTTGGTCTTTGTTAAAATGGAAACATTGGCTATCAGACCTATCAACTTTCAATTCTTATTTTTTGCATAAGTCTCATTTTTACATCTATTAATATATAAATGGCAAATAAAATCTATGTATCTTTTCTCTTGACTATATGTCTTTTGTCAGTTTAATTTGAATGTAAATGAGTAGGAAAAAATTTCCTTCTCTACAGTTTCTTAGAATCCTCTGAAGGTAACCAATGAGTTTTTTTTTTTTAAGTATCACAGACTCATTAATTTTAACATATTTAATGTATTGCCAATTCGTTGAAGTAAGTATTCTTATTTATTTTCAACTTTGGCCTATGGAAACCTCTTCACGACAACTCTTGAACCCTTGGACATGACTTCAATAGTCTCTGATATCTTCCTTACATTCTTAATAACAAAATATCTAAGGACAGCTGGCATTTCTCCTGATCCATACCTTTATAGTAAATCTTGACTTCTTTAAGGGAGAAATCATTTTCAGAGGCCACAATCTGATTGTGCCAGGTGCTTGCTGCTACAGTTAGTGGTCAGTCAGCTGGGAAATACTGCATGCACATTGCTAAAAAGGAACATACAACTTGAATTCTTCACTGGTGTTCAACATTAAATTTTAAGTTCATAAGCATTTATTAAACCTTTACTAAGCATGCCAGTCTCTTTTCTTCCTCTAGAAATCCTGGCTCTTCAGACTTTGATTTCCATTTTTTTTCTTTGTACCAGGGATCAAACTCATGACTTTGCACTTGCCAGGCAGGCACTTATGCTGCTGAACTAAATCCCTGGCCAAGACTTTTGATTTCTTACTTTCTCTTCTAGGTTGAATAGTTCTTCAATAATCAAACAAACAATAAGATTACTGAGAAAAGTTTAGGACTTTTGCAGGGTTCCCTCCGGTCTGACATAGGCTGTATCACATTAGTGATGTGCAATGGGATTGCTGCCTTTAAAGTAATTTAATTTTTTTTTTTTTACTCTGCATGGTTAGTTCACAACCTTGGTCTATGGTTAGGTTTATTTCTCTTACTTTGCCATTAAGTTTAAGGATTTCCTTTTACATTTTTGGTATAAATTTGTTTTATTATTGTGTAAAATGTTTCCATATTACAAAGTCAAATACATAAACAAGGTATAGTTAAGGTTAGACAAGTCTAGATACTACCCAGGGACTTTTATTCTTTTTTTTCTTCTATAAGTATTTATTTATTCATAGTTTTCCTTCCACCTTTTTGTTGTTTTTAGTTAGGAAAACACAAAAATATATTTGTATTTTCTTCTTTTTTTTACATAAATAGAAATATATTTTCTTTGCTTTTTTCCTCACTTAATATAACACAGATCTCCGTATCAATGACAATGTATAAAGTTTCCATTCTTTTTTCCAGCTCTACATAGTAATCCGCTGTGTGGCTCTTCCCTTGATTTAATCAGTTTATCAGTGCTCATTCAGATTGTTCCCAGTTCATTATTACAAATAATAGTGGAATGAATAACCTTGGACTTATGAGGCTTTTTCATATTTTTGACGATGTATATTTGGGATGCATTTAGGGAAATGATGTTGATGAATCAAATAAATGAATATGTAGTTTTGCTTGATACTGCCAAATTTCTTTCCATAGGGGTTGTTCTAATTTGTATTCCAATCCACAGTGTAAATAAGTTTAGCCATAAATTCTCCAAAACATGTTGTCAAATGTTTACATTTTTGCCAAAAGCAAAATGAGAAATGGTATTCCACTGAGACTTCATTGGCATTTGTGTTATAGTGGGTGAAGCGGAACATCCTTTACACAGTTAAAAGTAAATTGAATTTTATTTCTTTTGAACTACCTGTTTGAATTGCTGGCCTTTTCTGTTTATCCTTTTAACAGTATATTTGATTTATATCTTTCCAAAAATAGGAAAATCTTCATTTTTGCCATCCCAAATCAAAAACTCTACCTCTATTTTCATAGACTTTCCCATTCTTGGAATTTACTTTTTTTCTTTCAAAATAGAACATGCTAATAGCAATTAAGATCTCAACATAGCTAAAGGAGTATAAAGCCTGCCACGTGAGCACTCACACTGTATCAGAGTAAAACCAGAGACCAACAACAGAAACTTACTTAGAATATGATGACTTTTTTCTTTCTTTTCTTGCTCTCCTCTTTCCCACTAAATTTTTCATAGAAGAGAAAATGCTATAGTCTCAGGTGCATCTATTTTCCTACAAATGCCTCGTTTACCTTTCTTAACAGCAGACGCCTGTGTATAGATACTGCTTGCCTTTACTCATTCTTCTGTTGGTAGGCAGATAGGCTGATGCCAAGATTTAACTGTTATGAATTGTGCTACTGTAAACATAGGTGCACATTCATCAATGCGGTAAGATGTTTTTAGCTGTTTGGGGAAGATACCCAAAAAGGGAATAGGTGGGTAAATGGAATTTCTATTTTTAGTTTTTTGAGGAGTTTCCATGCTGATTTACACTGTGGTCATGTCCGTTTATACGCCCACCAATGAAAAAGAAGGCTCCTTTCTTCTCACAGGCTCACCAGCATTTGTTACTGGCTGATTTCTTAATGGCAGCCATTCTTTTTGTGTTGGAATGGAATCTTAACATTGTTTTAATTTACATCTCTCTAGCGGTCATGTATTCTTTGGCCAATTGTGTTTCTTCATCTGAAAAGTGTCTATTTCAGATGTCCGTTTTTTCACAATGTCTTTATATGTCAAAGATTTTTATGCTGTGTAAAATGTTTTGAAATCGTAACCCCTTATTATGTAAATTGCTTATCCCTCTTCTCTGCAATATGCCCTTTATTTTTATTATAGTATGTATTTTTTAGCTATGCTCAAAGTGTAAATAAAAACAAGCAAAATAAATTTATTTTAAATTTGTATCTAATTAATTTATCAAACTTTTTTTCTTGCTTTTGGATTTTAAGTCATACTTAAAAATTGTTTCCTGACTACTTATTTATATAGGACCTTATCTATAGTTTCACCTAGTACACATATGGTTTCGCTTTTACATTTCAATATTTTACCAGTTTAGGTTTTAGCTAACCGAACTGTAAGAACTGCATACTTTTATTTTTTTACATATTTATCTAGGTATTATTCCAGTAGGCATTTTAATCCTGAAGACTCATTTTGTTTTCTTGAGTCAGAAAAATTCCCTTCCTCCTCTTCTCATCTTCTTTTCCCCCCTCTCTACCTCTCGCCTGTATTATTCCCCTGTCACTTCTATTGTCTCTGGGCAAAAAGATGTTGAAATTTCTAAGTTCTTTCCCTTGTTTGGTTATAATTCAAGTTTTTATTTTGTGACTTTCTTCTTCCTCCTTCTTTTTTCTTCTTAGCTTTCTCTTTTATGGAATAAAAAGGTGTTTTGTATTTATACCAGCTCTACTAGTACTGTTAACTTGATTTTCAGATTTGCAATTTCATGATTTTCAATTAATTTTTATTTTGAGCATTATTTTTTGTACTCATTGAATTATTAAATTTCAAATTTCTGATTTCCTAACAGTGTATGCTATTGCTGTCTAATGACTTTTTTTTTTCTTTATAGCAGCTTGATGTTTTTGTTTTTATTGTTGTTGTTTTTTATTACCAAGAATGAAGCTCAGGACTTTGGGCTTGCCAGGCAGGTACTTACACCACTGAGCTGTATCCCAGGCCCCGATCTTGTTCAACAGATTTTATGACTTACAGAGTCTCCATGCTCAGAATAGATTCTATCTGCTTTTTATTTTGAAATCATTATAGTCACAGAATGTTTTGCAAAATGTTTTTGAAAGCTAGAGTGATAGCTTCAAAGTTTTGAGGTTTTCTCTTTGGACAAAACCCAGAATCTAACTATATATAATCTACTTCATAGACCTGGGGAAAGAGGACTGGATGAGAGTCAGCCTGCCCTGTTGTTCAAAATAAAACTTTCACATTAGTGACCTCAGTCTTGGTTCCAAAATTGGACCTGCTCCATGGTTTCTTAGGAAAGAACTTTTTTTAAAAAATCATATTGTATTTTGGACTACACATTTCTCTACTCTGTTTTATCTATTTGTCTTGTCTTATCTTTTTTTCTTCTAATATTTTCTCCAGGTTTATGGTCTGATAAGTATTCCATTTTGTTTATTTGGTTTTCTAGCACAATATATATTAATAAGAATGCATTTTTTTGGCTTTGAAAAGAAATGGAAGCAGAGCTATGCTTACTCTGCCACTGTTGCACAAATTCATCCTGTCATCAAAAATCACTATCGAAAGTCAAAACCTAATTTCTTGCATGAGTAATAGGTTGTTTCCAGCTGTTGTATGCCAAGATTATTTATAAGTAGATTTGTAAACATACAAGCTTGTTTTTTGATGCATTTTGTTCACCCATCTATCTGTTTTTAATTCTGCATTTACTTAGGAGCTACAACATCCCATGAGCTACAACATCCCATGAGCTCTGACACTATGATGTGTTGGTGGTGTTCTGGCTCTAGTTTTGATCTTCAATTGGGCCAATTTCTCTAACACTGGCAACAATAGTGTTTTTTCTTTAACTCTTACTTGACTGATAGTCATCTCAGAAGATTGGAGATGGCATATCTGAACTGCGAAGCTTGTTATTATTATTGTATTTTCACAGTCAGGAGCATAAGATGTATAATCTTATTGGAGCCTCACAGGGGAAGACAGGTTGTGGGATAAGTGGATGACATTGAGGTGAAGCTGACCTGTTGGTGCTGGGAAACTGAGGTCTGGGACTTAAGGGAAAGTCCATGGAAATGCTGGAGAAGTCAGAGGCTCAGCAGCTATTTTCTTTCCATCAAATGATGAAACAAATACACATGTACTTAAATTGAAGCCAGAATACCTTTAAAAATTTCTTGGAAGAGTGAGGAGCTTAATCCAGAATATAGTTTAATGGCTTTCCTTTAGAACATGGAAAGGTTTTTATCTATACGGGCTGTAGATTCTTATCCAGGGTGTGAGTTCAATAGCTAATAGCTTCTCTGTGTACTTTCGAGTCTCAGGAGTCAGTAATTTAGGATTTAAGAAGAGATTTCTCTGACATTTTGCATTGAATATCAGAATAAATAGGTAACAGCATAACCATATAATGTGCTAACATGTCATTTAGGCTGCCTGAGGGCTGCACTGCATTACTCTGCCATCTTTTTAAGTGAATATACAAAAGCTAAGCATCAATGAAAAAATGATCCAGTGTCTTATTTTATTATTCCTTCCCTTTGTGCTGAGAAATGAATTGCTTATGAGAGGCAAGTGGGTAGTGGTTTAATCACTTGTAATCAGATAGGCCACACAGCAAATGTGAATTTCCCATTTCCTTACTTTAGATATCTTTTTCATAAGAAGAACAAAACAATTTCATAATATTGGCAAGGGAGTAATAACACCTGAATGCAAAATGTCTATAGAAATTAGGTGCAAGTGAGACTAAAACGATGGAATACACCTGTGCTTAGTGTCTATCTTAGCCTTTAAAATACTGTCAAGGGACTAGCGATAGTATTAATACAAAGATTATTGTTGACTAGCCATTGTTCTAAATACTTTCCTAATATTAATTAATTTATTTGTACAACCGCTTTGTAAAGGGGATGCAGTGACTCTGTGCCAGGGATGGGGGACTGGAACACAGAGGGCCAGTGGTTCACCTTGGTCACACAGAGTGTTAGGTATTGTGCTAAACTTTCCCTAACAAAATACTGATTTCCTGACAGTATTTGAGTTTGTTCAACTAGGGAAGACTTAATCAGTTTTTGAGAAAACATGGCATTCAGTTCAATTTTAAATTAGGAAGAATCTTTGGCTCAATTTCTTTAGTCTCTAAAAGTCCCTCAGAGCCCTTACTTGAGTAATTAGTTGTGAACAATATCAATTATGTCTAAGTGGACAAATTTAATTACTACAGAGGACCAATTGATTTTTTTAATTATCATTGATTGCTTGGTGGTTATCTGCTCAGTGGTTATCTTAGGGAAAGATTTGTACATTCTGCATCTTTAATTTAGTTGGTTTATTAAGGAGTCCTGAGGCTCACAGCAAAGTCAGAGAAATTTCCCCACTTTTCCTTTTCTTCTTGATAAAGTTAAGCATGGAAAAAATCTAGGCTATTTGACAACAAGTACGACAAAGACCAAGTAACTACATAGAATCCCATATAGGTTTTTAAAATTTAAAATTTTATTTTAGGGGATTTATTGGAGGCAGTGGTTCCCTAGCTCTTGTAATAATAGATCGGACTTGATATAGTAGTTCTCTTGTTGGATAGAGGATGCTGATATTTTTAATCCTTAAATAAAATCCATAGCAAAGTCAATATATAAAGATGATTAAAAATTGATGTCGGTTTAGAGCGACAAGAATTGAACTCTATTCTTTACTCCTTCCTAGACTCTATTCTTTACTCCTTCTCTCAAAAATACTTAGTGCCATCTAATTTGTTTGGTGCCTCAGTTCTCTCATCTTTAAGGGTATAAACCTTCCTGAGTTACCTTTAGACCGAATCTGTGACAGCGTATCAAAAATCATATACACACAAATTCAAGTGTTATTATTAATATTGGGAGATAATGATGACATTTATATTATTTTGCTAGTCAAACATAATTGGATACTAATTATATGGGCAATATATTGTTTCATGCAAAGCTAGACCAAAACTTATTTTTTCCCTAAGCTTACACATTAGTGGGACGGGTTCTCCAGCCCATGGAGTTCTCAGCTGTTCTGAATTGGGCTTCTGGGATCTGTTGGTGGGTCACTTGGAGCTGGCTGATCTCAGATGGCTTCAGCTGGGACATTTGACTCTCTCTCACCTGGCCTCAGCAGCGAGTCCAGAGTTGTTCTCATAGCAGAGGGAGAGTAAAGGGACGCGCACACGTGCACAATAGCTCCGGAGACCCGAGCTGAGAAGGCCGCTTCATCACGTCCAGGGCACCTTCTTGCCTTAGCAAGCAGGGGGCACCCCCCTCAAGCAGTGAATGTGCAGGACAAGCACATCCCACATTCTGATTGGAGGAGCTACATAGATGTACTGGGAAAACTGAATGGGGTCGTTCTCCTCTGACTCACCTGTTTTTAGTTTATTTACTGTTTTGGGTAAATGTTTGTAATATATAATGATTACATTCACCATAGATGTCTGGTACATGCACATAACATTTCTTAAT
Source organism: Hydrochoerus hydrochaeris (assembly GCA_004027455.1). Lineage (NCBI taxonomy): Eukaryota > Metazoa > Chordata > Mammalia > Rodentia > Hydrochaeridae > Hydrochoerus > Hydrochoerus hydrochaeris. The sequence continues at coordinate 16,511 of PVLA01011059.1, forward strand.
TCCTTTTTTCCTCCTTTTCCTTCCCTTCCCTCCCCTCTCTTCATCTCTTGGACCCCCTTCTCCTATACTTGTATTTCAACATTTTGGTTTTTCCCAAATGTATTTAACTATGCAATGAGTTTTGACATTTTAAATTTTGAAGTCACTGTCATATGTCTCTTTTTATATGCACATGTTCATGTCCATGACTTGCTGTCTATATTTAAAACTAAAATAAAACATGTGAATGTATTTGCAATTATTGTGACCAACATTCACCTGGAAAATATTTTAGATATATTTATGTTTATTTATTTATTAATTCCTATTTGCTTTACTAGCATTTACATAGGGAAATAAAACAAGCAGAAAATCCAGGCAGGTGTCTGAGTCAAGGTTTTTTGTATTACCATGTTTTCTGTTGCACTGCAGTGATAACATTCATTAGTGCCAAACCCTTCAGTACTCTGATAAAATGAAGAATTGAGACAATATAAATGGAAAATTCAGGTCTTCAGTCCTAACCTGGACAAAGAAGAGAAAAGTTTTAGCTTTGTTTTATTTTGTTTGAGCTAAACTGAGCTCAGCTGGATGAGTACATTGATTACACTTTCTGACTCATGATTTTGCTTGGATTTAGGCATTTGGTGGTATAATGCCAAATATCTGGATTTTTTTCCACAAAGTAGCAATTATGCACTTCAGTAGGAGACTATTTCAATTTTGGCACGTAATTGGCATCTTTATATATGCTTTTTAACCTGATTCACCTACCACCAGGACAATTCCAGATATTTGGGTTAAAATATCCCAAACTAGGTGTAATTTAAAATCTATAAACATAAACTATTTTTATTACTATACATAGGCACTTGGCAATTCTGTAGATTTCAACATTCTCTGTGTTTGTATCATGTTCAGAAACATTTAAAATATATTACCATAACAATTTCTAAATGACTGTATTGTAATTTAATTGTGCACTTGGCAAACATACCCTAGAATACAGTAGCAATAGCTAATAGATCAAGCTCATTTTATTTGCATACCATTGTTAACCATTTCAAGTAGTACTTACAAAATGTGTCAGATTATTATGATCTATTTAATGACTTAATGGATGAGATACATTGTTCTTAACTTCAATTACACCCTCTGCACCTCTAGAATTAAGGTCATGCCAGTATTTCTAGTATGTAAGTGTCTGGGTTTAGCAGTTTTTAACTGAGCTATAAAAGTTGGCTCCCAAATCAAATTTTAGTAGTAAAGGTCAGTGCCTAAAGGACCCAAATATAGTATATATAATTTTTGGCACATTTCCTGCTTTCTAAAAAAAACCCTTATAATCACATGGTAGATGAAAATCTCTTTCATTTCCTGTTTACTTTATAAGACTAGGTTTTTGTTCCTGATTGCATGACGGTCATCTGAGAAAAATCTAGATTTTAGTACACTCTGTATTTTTTTTAATTAATTGTATATACTTAAAATGTCACTGAGTCATTTTCTACTTCATTTGCAAAATAGATTATTAATGATACTTACCTAGGGCAGGGTGTGGTGGTACATGCCTGTATTCCCAGCACTCCGGGAGGTTGAGGCAGGAGTAATGCTGCAAGTTTGAGACTAACCTGGGCTACAAAGTGAAATCAAGTTCAGCCTAAACTGCAGAGTGAAACGCTGTCTCAAAAAAAAAAAAAAAAACAAGCAAAAAGAAAAAAGAGTACTTACCCTGTAGATTTGTAGTGAGAATTAAATGAGATGTTACAACGCAAGTGTTTGGAGTAATGCATATTAATTGCTCAGCAAGGGTTAGGTTTTATTATTATAAAAGAAAGAGATGAGATTTACAATGAGCCCACTGAACAATAATGAAACCTTTAAAAATAATAAGCTACTGGAGTGGGATTTGGTATTTATTGAGAGGTATGGGAAAAGCTGTGACTATCAGGATTCTAACATAAATACCTATTTTTCTTTTAGAAAATAATATTTGTTATTGTGTAAAAAGCGGGAAAAGAAGTCTATTGTTTATATATTTGCTTAGGAAGAGAACAAGATTTCCCTCATATGGTTATGTGAAGAAGGTTATTACCCTGTAGTGTTAAAATATTGCTATATGCATTGTAAAAACATTCTAGACAACTCTCTGCGGTTACATATTAATCACGAGAACATGGATGCATTTTCCTGAGTACAGGGGAAAAAGTCACCCCTTTAATTTTTTTTGATGAAATGTCTGGCCACATGCCCAGGTTATGGTCAAACTTGTGATCCTCTTGCCTCAGCCTCCTGAGTGTTGATATTACAGATGTCCACCATTACATCCAGGCCTTCTTTATTGATATTTTAAAAATATAATTCACTAAACCACTGTGGAAATCAGAGTGAAAATGCCTCAAACACCTAGGATTAGAGGTCCTATTCAACCTAGCTATGTTCCAGAAGACTGGAAAACATTAAACAGACATATATGTATGTGCATGTTCATAGCAGCATGATTTGTAATAGCTAGGTCTTGGAAACAACCCCAGTAGCCATCAGTTGAGAAGAATGGATAGAAAAAGATGTGGTATTTTTATACAATGGAGTACTACTCAGCTATAAAGAAAGAGAAACGCAAGGTTTTTATAAGTAAGTGGATAATACTAGAGACCATACTCATAAGTGAAATAAATCAGATTCCCGTGTGTAAGCATTGTATTGTCTCCCTTGTGTAAGAAACTGAAAGAGTAAAGATCCAAAAGATGCAATATATATTATGAAAAGGGAAAAAACTGCTTAAAAGGAAAGAACAACTGGGGTGCAGGAAAGGGAAAAACAAGGAAGAGACACACACACACACATACACACGCACACACACACGCACACGCACGATAGGTAAGGTAATTGTGCTACTCATTCTATTAGTTCATTGAAAGGAACAGTTAGTGTTTATATTGTTTGATCAATTTTGCATGCCTATATCTGGTAGTCTGAGCAACTATTTTGAAGACAACAATATGCAACATAATTACCAATGTTAATTTTCTATCATCTGTATCTTTTTTTGAAAAGAAAATTTTTTTGGATAGGACAGTAGGAAAACCACAATTGTGACTATATTGCGTATCATTATCCTCTAAATAGTTGCTCGGACTGCGCTGAGCTTGCACAGTTAATCAAACACACAAATGTCAAGCGGCTTCCCTGCTTCAGTTATCATCTCAGCCTGTGGCACGTCAGGCTGCTTATGGGTGGGGAGGGCGGGGAGCAGAGGTGGTTTCCTTGGAGGGGCTCAAAGGAGCGGGGCAGTCTCTGCTGGTCACAGGGCTTTTGCACAGCTTCCTTCTCACTATGCCCTGGCTGGGAGGGCCTCTGCTGGCACGTGGGAGATCTTCTGTATCGTTTTTATTGTTTTTTAAAATTCTCTTTAATTTAAAAAAATTTTATTTTGGTTTTGCATAGATTATATGCTCCATTTGTTCTTGAATAACATGCAAAGAAATTTCCCTCTAAAACTTGAAATGGTGCTTATCCGTCAAAATGAAAATCCGTGTTCCTCTGTACTCACAGTAGAATCACTGGTCCCTAAATTGTCAAGACTTGCTGTTTCTGCAGGGAACAGGTGACTGTATGCAGAACCCCACAGCAGCCCAATACGGCAGTGTGATAGCGCCTGACCTGTGAGGATTCCCCAGTGTTACATTGCAAAAATGTCTCAAAAAATGAACAAATGAATTGCATATCAAAAGCCTTTGAGAGAGTTGTAACTAATTTTTAAAGACATTTTTATTTTTTATGCTGTCCAGATACTGTAAATTATAATCCTCAATTCACTTAATAGATTTCTCATCTCTATTTAAATGTTTTGAACTATCTTATCTGATTCAGGATGAATTTGGTATTTTTTTCCTCTGACGTAATAGAGATGACAATCATAAAACTGCAATCTGTTGTTTTCACCCTGCCATTTTGCAAATGGTATCCTGGTGCTAGATAGTCCTTCAGAATTCATTTCTACAAGTAAGTAATGAATATTTAAATTATTCTGTTCATACCATTCCCTCTCCCTAGACAGAAGAGTTCACAACCTTTGATGGGCAAAGTTTAAAGCATGGAAAATGACACTGTTTAAAGCCCTTGCTAGACATAACCATCAAAGTTAAAGGAATCTGATGGTGTGGAGAAGAGCCATAGTAAAACTTTGTGAAAGGAAATAAGGTCATAGGCCATCCAAGTGTGGCCTATGATTTGTTTGATTGAAATGTTTTAAAAATGCAAAATAACCTGCAATATTTACTAGCAAATAAGTAAGTTAGGTACAGTCAAGATTCTAGACAATATATGACTTGGAATTGATTAACCCTCTAAAGAAAGTTATAGGAAGATCAAGGTTCCATTTCAAAATTCAATTAATGTTTTAGAAAAGTACAGCCTAGATGATTGGAAATTTTAAAGTTGGTATGATTTCTGAATACATCTGGTATCTATTGGTTGACCAGAAATTGTTACTATTAATTATAAAATGATGTTTACACTGTTCAGTGATCCATACTATATCAATATCAGTAAGAGATTAACACTAGATGATGATATAATGACTCAGAAATTCATCACTATCATTCTATAAGTTCTATTTAGGCAAATTAAATGAGCAAGTGGCCAGCACAGATAGCAGTCAGTAATTTTTTCCTTAAAATTCTATTATACATATCGTTCACCTGGACAGAATAATAAAGTAGTCAGCAAATGTACAATGGCAGGAAAGCAGTGCATCCAATCAAACGTGTGCTGAGCTGTTACCAACCCCCTCAACGGCATGCACGGTGGAAGAGACACAGCTTTGCCAAGTTAGAAAGAATGAACTTTATAGAAGAGTCACGAATGGGCTAGGCAACCTAAACATGCTTTCAGCTTCACAGAAGGAGCCTCTTACATGTGTAATTCTATACTATTAACTGAAGAAAAATAGTAATAAAGCAAGCAACAAAGTGGTACAAGACATTAACTTTTCATCTCTTTCTTTTTAGTCCTAACTCAGATAATTCTTTCTCAATGAAGCTTCATGTTCTCTAGAGACAAAAATAATACTTTTGTGGCCTGAGGTTTAAACATGTACTTCTACTATTGTCTGCATTCGAATGATTTGTATAAATGTTAGTTTACCTAATAATATAATGGAAATTCCTTGACCTTGTGTCTTACTTATTTTTGTAAAACTAAGCACATACTAGTCCATAAAAATACATATTGAGGGCAGGGGTTTAGCTCAGTGGCGCAAGTGCCTGCCTGGCAAGCATGAGGTCATGAGTTCGATCCCCAGTGCCTAAAAAAATTACATATTGGATTCATATGGGTCACCAATATATGAGAAAAAGAAATGTTCATGATGCCTATGATGTTTGTAATTCCAAAGATAAATGTTTGAGAGCAAACCATTTTTACAGATCAGATTTCTATTTACCAAAAACATCTGCTTGTCAGGTCAAATTATTTGAAGTATCATGCAGAGACAAAACTCTAAGAAATCTTGAAAAACTGAAGAAAGCAACTATTAAACTTAAGATATGTCAGAGAGATAAGAATCGATAGCCATTTTTAAATCTTTAATTAGATCTTATGTCCAACCCTGAGGAGTAAAGGAAAATCTACATTTAAAGTATCTATTTTTATTCCAATATTTAATTTGGAAATATATGACTTTTTGTACCAGTGTCTTAATAGGTTAAGGGGTTGTAAGGAGGGTCACTCATGGTACTGAATTAGTGTATTAGAAGTTTTTCAGTTCTCTGCAAACTTATGTGACCATGGTGATAATGTCAATGTTATAGAGGGAAAATTTAAAAATTAAGTCAACTTCTAAAAGTTCAAAACACTCAAAAAAATGCAATGAAGACATTATTTGTTATTAATATTAATAAAATTAACACTTTATTAAATGCTCTGACACTGTGGCAAAAAGTTGTTTTCCTAACCTACATGCATGCTTTAGATGTAATTCAAACATTTTGGTTCTGAGTTTATGTAGAAATGCTTGACAAATGAAAACAGCTAGTTCTGCTAGCTCGCCAGGCTTGCTGCTGACTTGCTAGTCTATTTCATGGCAGACAGTTCTGGTGAGGATCTGACGCCCTTAGATGATGTCATGCTTCTGTTCTTGGCCAATTTTATCACCCTAGGAAGTTATTTGACTTTATTCTCAGCATCAAAGAACTTTCACCTGGGTTTTATGCCAATGACATTACGTGTACAAAATTGTTTGTAAACCATACAGTGTGGATCAGTGTCAGGTGGCGTTACGGCTCATCACTGCACACACCTGCACAGGGATCAGGACTCTAGGGAGCCTACTTCATGTTTGTAAATGTGCTTCTCTGCAACATGGATAGTGGAGACTTTTTACATTTGGTTCCTTGTTTTTTTTAATTTCCATTTTTTATTGTGGTAAAATACGTGTAACATAAAATTTATCATTTTCATCATTTTAAATATTCACTTTAGTGAATATTTAATATTTATTCATTAAGTAGATTCATATTGTATTACAACCATTATCACACTCATCTCCAGATCTCTTCTCACTTTGCAAACTCAGAACTCTATTTCATTAAAAAGCAGTTCCCCAACAGCAATTTCCCTCTTGGCTTTCTTTTATTTTGAGGTAGTTTAGAGTTCAAATGCTGGCTCCACATTATCCCTAACACATAACTCACTGTCAGCAATTTAATAGGATAATCTCAATCCCCCTGATACTTCCATTGTTTTTGATACTGGAGAGATAGATAAACGCTAACAAGTAGAATTTGCATAAATTTTTAAGCCAGCTTCATGTAAAAAAAGTTCTAATATTTTTAAAGTTTTGGACATATTGATTCTTCTGGAAGTATATTCTCAGGAATAAGTAGGAATATGTACAAAGAATTATCTGATAATTGTTTAAAAAACTATCCGGTTTCAAATTTCTATCAATTGCTGATCAGCTTAAAAAGTGATGGTATCTATACCTATGTCTGTGTGTGTGTGTGTGTGCATGTGTGCGTGTGTCTATGTACAATGAATACATACATCATTATAAAATAATACTTAAACCATGTGTGGATGCTGTCCCAACTACTTTGGGATGCTGAGAGCTGAGGCAGAAGAGTTTTTTGAGGCTTGGAGTTGGGGACTGGTCTGGCCAAACTTTATCTTTTAAAAAAAGGAAGAATTAAAAATAGGGGGTATATTTATGTTATAGTATTAAGCTAAAAATTTATAAAAACTATATATATTGTTTTGAATTATTTAGCTAATATTATACCAACTAATTAAAATAACACAGGAATATATAGACAAAGGGTGATCAAAAGATACAATGTGTGTTTAATTAAAAAATATTACAGAAAAAAAGACACACTGTCAACAATGATGAGATGAGTATGTTCAAAGTGAAGGGAGTATTTTGAGGGGGATCAATGGGATGTATCTTTTACTGTAATAAATTTAAAAATTAAACACACCATTTTGATCACCCTCCTATATGTACACATGTATATATGAACACTGCGTGTGTAAGTGTGTGTGTGTGAGATGGGGGAAAGAATTACCAATATAGTAAAATGTTAATGGCAGTCTCTGGATGGCAGAAATATTAGCGATTTTAATTTCTTCTTTGCAATATTTTTATGCTCTGTAATTTTTGTCTAGTGGCCATATTTAACTTTTATAATCAGGAACAAAGTGTAATTAAATAAAAACTCGAACATAGGCCACCTCTATAGCAAACCCAGCAATGAACTCTGACATACTTTCAGCTATGAACACTTAAGTAATTGGAAATTGGGAGGACCATAAAAAGTAGTGGCTGGGGGCCACTATTTGAATGAAAACCCGAAAAGCTTGTTTTGAATCATGTCTACTTTCCCACTGCTCATATAATTAAAGGAAGTAAATCAGTTGGGCTACATGCCACTCACCCTTCAGACACACGTCACAGCTGTCTGCACGCTCACGATCTTCACCTTGCTTAATTTTTACAGTTTTTAATATGAATATCAATTCCCTTTTTTCATAAACCTATAAATGCCACAACCCCTCTAAGGGATTCCCAGGCTTCATTTTAGCTCCACAAGAAAGGGTGTAAAAGAGACTTTTCTTTTGTAAAGTGGCTCTATAATTCTGTCCAATATCCATCATTTTCAAGGCCAAGTAATCATATTTAATAGATCCTGAATTACACTCTGTCAGGCAAGGATTCCCTGGATAACATTAACCACCACAGAGAGCTGACAGTCAGTGGCCTGAAAGTAAGATATTCTTTTAACAAGGGTTTGCACACTTTTCTTGGCAGGCACTGACCCTAGGAGGGCTGCAGGGCTGCAGGGTCTGAGACTTCCTCACTGTCCTCAGCCTTGCTTGAGTTACCCACAAGTGGGTCCCTTATTTCTTGTCCTAAAATCACTTCTAAAATGAAATTGCTTGGCATATTTTTGACCTTTTCCTTGGCAGAAATTGCCGTTGTGAATTCATTTTTACAGTAGTCCTCTAGGAAGACAGGTGAGTGGGTAAAACCCTACCTGAACTGTCTTTATGGTAGGAAAAGGTAAGGAAAAAATCTTGAATGATTTCTTTGAGCATGAAAAATTTTAAGGCCAAGACACCAAACAATGAGTAATGGAAAGGATTTCCTTTGGAAAAGGAAGAATTCATGGGCCATATGTTCAATATGGGGAGAGTTCCTGTCACTCCTGTGAGCATCTATAATGGAACTTATTTTGTGGACTCAAAGACATTAAACTATATGAAGGAATTTTAAAATACATCACATGTTCCCAAGTTAAACAAAATTTAAGTTTTTGATACTTCAGTGATTAAAGTAATTCAAGCACAAATCTTTCTTTTAAAGTGAATCTTTATTCAAAATCCAGTTATCAAGCTCTTGCTATGTGCTTACCCTTTGTGGGTGCTTTGTATATATTGACCCATTTCACCCCTAGTATATAACCAGAAGATATATTTATTCTGATGTGAGAGATACCTACAAGCCAGCCCTTCACTTCTCATTTCTGTTGAGGATGGCTTCATTGCCAGCAATTTGGACCACACTCAGCTTTTGATGATCTGACCCAACACATAGAATTGGATGTTACTGTTGTGGAAAAAAAAGATAATACCAGCAGTTGGACAAACACCAAGATATGTGGATCTTTAAATTCTTACCTAAAGAAAACCTGTTAAAATACTAACAGATAGAGTAAGAAGGAGGGATAATAGTGGTCATTGTTTAACATCTTAGAGCAAGAAGTAAGATGATGATCTGAAAGGAGTAGAAAAAATATTAAATTATACTAAAATATTTGTTTTATAATTTTGAGGGGTGAAAATACACAAAGGGACCATTTCTGTCTGCTGCTTTCTGACCAATCTTCTTTTCTTTTCTTTTCTTTTTTTTTTCTTTTGGTCTTTTTGAGACAGGGTCTTGTTATGCAGTTCAGGCTGGCCTTGAGCTCACTTTATAGCCCAGGCTGGTCTCGAACTTGCAACGATCCTCCTGCCTCAGCCTTCTGAGTGCTGGGATTACAGGCGTGCATCACCATGTCCAGGCCTCTCTTCCTTCTTTTTTAAAATTCTTGGGTTCCTGTCTTTCTTTTGCTCTTCGTTACCAACTCTTTAATTTTACGCAGTTCTCTCCTTTCTCATTTACACTGTACCCTCACTCTTTCTGTCTCTTATTCCTTAATGTTTTTCCTATGCAGAAAAGAGAGGGAAAAAAAATCTAACCACTGTGTTTCCCTTTAAATGTCACAAAATGCAGGTGCAAAAGCTGGAGGAAGGGGTTGGCTGCTTTCACGGTCATTTCTTTTATCTTTCATCGTCAACTTCTCTGGGCACTCCTTTTTTCTTCACTTTCTCCTTTCCAATAAGTTTTACCTCCTTCTTTTCAGTAAATCACTGCGGCTGAGATTTAAGAGCGCTTTACCATGTGCTGATACACTACAGCGGTTTAATTTTCAGATCAGCTTAACCCAGATTGGTTTCTCACTGACAGAGCTCAGCTCCTGCCTCTCTGCTTGCTGAATCTGCCAGACGGAAAATCTCAGTAAAACCTGTATTATCATTTATTTCCACTGTAGAAATATTATTCGGTAACTTGGAATATGGTGATTTCTTTAGATTTGAAAAGTCGTAACACAATTATTATAATAATAAAAATTTTCAATTTCCCTGAGAATGAATTTGTGTATTAAAGAAAACAATCATTTAAAATCTGTCAGAGATCTCCCATGAATATTAGTGATTCCTTAGATCTGGACATGTTAATATACTACTTACCTTCTTACTTTTAAAAAAAGATTGATATTCTTTCATCTTTTAATAGAGTTATTTTAAAATTGATTTATGTTTTCCATCTCCATTGGTTACACAATAGTAGCTGTCTGCATTTGTGCTGCATTTTATACTTTTCAGATAAATTTTATAATACTTATTTAGTCATTATTAAAACCAACCACTTGCCAGGTATTATGTTAGCTGCTTTGGGTCAGATGAAAACATCACACAGCTTTTTTCTTGAGAAGCTGACAGAAAAATTATGGGAACACATATACTAATTCCAGACATCATAATGTCTTGTGAGTTTCCATAACTTTATATATGTGTGTGGATAGATAGATACTTGAATAGATAAGATAGAGATAGACACTGATTCTACTGTTTTCTGATAGAATTAATCATAATACATTTTAACTTCACATATTTGAGCCAATTGGCAATCCTCATTAAATTGTGAGAACTTTGAAGACAGATAAAAATCGTATTGTCTCTGTCTTCTACTATCAACACAGGGCTTTGAAAATTATAACCAATTACTCTTTGAGTGAGTGAATAAAATGAAAATAAATTTAACTGAGAACTGCAGTAAGCAGGATCTTTTATGTGAGGGAAAGGAAATGAATTATTTTTTGATTAATAGAAGCATTATTTTATATTAATACAAGCCTAACATATTCTAGATTGCCATATTAATTGCCAACTCTTTATGATGTCATAGTTGTAATGGTTGATGTCAGACTCCTGAGAAGGATCAAAATAATTACATTTACTTCCTTTTGATGAAAGATGCTTTAGACTGTTCTCTCATTTGTCCTTATTTTTTTCCAACACGACTAAAATTTATACCTCATTTAGGAGCCTTTTATTTTTTCTATTCTTTTATCTTCATTTACACAGATGGCTTTTTAACCATGTGCATTGTTACATTAGTTAGCCTCCTGCCACTATGACAAATCCCTGAGACAATCAATTTGTTTTTATTTTTTTAAATTTTATTTTATTTAAAGAGGAAAAAACCAAAATAGAAAAAGGGTTAGAAACAATACAGAGTTTCAGAAGAAAAAATAAACTATAAGAAATCACTAGTTGATAAATTACATGTTGTCTTCTTAGATATAGTTGTTCAAGTTAAAAAATTAAAGCATATAGAGTGGACATCAAAAAGTGAGGCTGCAAAGAAGTTCAATGATCCAATAACAACTTAGCAACATGGTTATCAATCCTACACACTTAAACATAAATGCAGTTATATCCTTTAGAGCACTTTCTGTTCCTCCTTTTACTTTAAAAAATTTTTTTTATTTAAAGAGAAACAAAAGCATGTAAAGGGTAGAGATAATTACAGAATTTCAAAAAAAAGATAATAAGAAATCACTAGTTGATAAATTACATATTGTCCTCTTAGAAATAGTTGTTCAAGTTACAAAATTAAAGCATACAAAGTAGATAGTCAAACAGTGAGAGTGTAGACAGCTATGCAGCATGAATGTCTACATGTATTTCTATCCTTTCTGTATTAGAGGGAAAAACAAAACACAGCAAGACAAAACAAAACAAATTCCTATAAAAACATGAAACCAAAAAGTCACATAAAACCACAGTACAAGGTGATCTACAATACTTACTGTGTTGCTTCTTATTATGTTCAACAGAATTGTCTATATCATCAGGCATAATTAAATATAGCAGTATAATTGAATATAGCAGTATATAACAATATTAGTAAAAATAAAACATTGTAGACAGTATAAAACTTCAAAGGCAGGTAATAATCAAACCAGAGTGGATATTCTAGTGAATCTTGTCATCTTCAGTGCAGTTGCCTATACTCTCAGACTTGATACTATCAATCATAACAGCTTTGAATAAAATCTATCAATACAAAACAGTGATCTAACAGACCAGATTTGATTACGATCAGTCATGATAAAACAGTGTATGTTATACAGAGCTTTAGATTAAGTTAATAGGAAATTAAGGATGATTACTGTACTATATGCTGTTATATTTGGGATTACTCTCTGTGCCCTCAAATCTAGTACAGGTAGAATGACTGAAACAAAATATAATACATCTAAGCAGAGTAGTGTGAGTAATGTGTGTTTTAAATCCTGGTGCACTATTAACAATATAGTGTATCAAGGCCATCTATGTTAGAAATCCTAGTTATCCTCTGCCTCATTTCTGCTGTGCTATTTTTCTGCCTTTGTTTGTCTAGTTTTCTCCTTCATTCTACTGCCTACCCCACTCACTGAGGCCTTTCTGCCACTGTTTCTAAAATCCTGGTATTTTTTTTTCTCTGTCTCAAATGTCCTTCAGTATTCTCTGTAGGGTTGTATTGGTGGTCACAAACTCCCCTAGTTCTTCTTTGTCATGGAAGCATCTTGTTTCTCCATTAATTTCTAATGACTGTTTTGCAGGATACATCAATCTGGGCTGGAGATTATTTTCTTTCAGGGCTTTGGAATACTTCACTCCAAGCTCTTCTTGATCTGATGGTCTGTATCGAGAAGTCAGCTGTGGTCCTGATGGGCTTACCTCTATCTGTTTCTTTTCTCTGATGGCTTTTAATATTCTGTTTTTATATTGAATTTCTGGTATCTTGATTATTATATGTCTGGGTGTAGCTCTGTTTTGGCTGTAGGTGGCTGGGGTTCTATATGCCTCACATAACCGAATGTCATTTTCTTTTCCCATGTTTGGGAAGTTTTCCTTAATTATTTCTGTAAATAGCCTTGGTAATTCACCTGTATGTATTCCTGCTTCTTCATTCACATTTCATATTCTTAAATTGTAGATTTTCTTGTCATCTTCTAGCCTTTGTATTGTTACTGCCTGTTTCCTTGTTATTTTTAAGAGATCTTTCCTTTCATGATCACACATTGCAAACTTGTCTTCAAGTTTTGATAGTCTATCCTTAGTTTCTTTGAAGGCATTTTGCCAGCTTTCAATGGAATTTTTAATTTCTTCGTAGTCTCTTTCAATCTGCTTCATGTATTCTATATTTTCTTTATATTCTTTATCAAATGTTTCTCTCCTTTTTTTGTATTCCTCCCTTCTTCCATCTGTATCTTCTTGAGAGATGCTTCCTGAGAGCATTTCTTTTATTACTCTACTCATATGTTGCTTTACCTGATTTAATATTTCAATTTTGAGCTCGTCTACAAGGTCCCAAAGATATCTCTTAATGTCCATTGAAGCCGTGTCTGAAGTTGTGTGTGTTTGTGGCCCTCAGTCTCCCTTGTTTTTCCCTCTCCTGGATCAGGGCTCTCAGGGTTCTGGGCTGGGAGCCTCCTCCTGCCTCTCTCTCCTGTCATGGCTCTGGCTTCCTCCACACAGGTTACAGTGCAGGTCCCAGCCCCCTTCCCTGTTGGCCACGTTTCCTCTGAAGCACACTGGCGAGGGACCTCCGCCCTCTCCTGCCTGCTCTTGTCACTGAGGTGTAAGCAGCGGCTGCCTATGCCTGCCCTTCCCCACTGGGCCAGTCAAACTTCAGATGCCTTCACCCAATTAATGCTTACTAGGTGCAGGGAATCGATTTGGGAAGGCTCATTGAATCCTGGCCAGGGGCACGGCCCAGTTCAAGCAAATCCCATGAATCTGCTCTGGGGAGGGAGCAACCAACTGAAGTCACTGTCACTCCCAGTTCAGGCTCCTCCTGCCCGATTCCAACATGTCACCCATTTGGTTGCACCCTTCTTGTGTCGGGGGGGTCTCATTCCCAGCACTGACCATGGATTAATGGAGGTCCCTTCATTGGCTCTGCTGTCCGTTGGGCTCACCAACCCCAGACTTCAGTGCTGCTGTGCTTCCTGTGAGTGGTGGCGGGAATGAGTTTGGGCAGCTCTGCCAGCCGGCGAGGATTCAAGCTGGTGCAAATTCAGGCTGGTGCCAACTTGGCGGGTCACTGCGAAAATGCTGTGTCCCATAATTTTTAGCTGTTCCAGTTGTAGTCCCAATGTATTTGATGAGCTTTTTTAGGTTTTAATTTCTTCCTGTGTCAAGAGGATCCATCTCCCTCTGTCTTGGTCTCTCCAGGGTGTTTTATTCTGGCATATGAGTTGTTTCTCCCAGGAGGCTTTGTATTTTGTTGCTCACTGGTTGGCCATCTTGACTTCTCCCCTCAACTGTTTGATCCTACTTTCCTCTGATCAGGTCCTTCCATCATGCTGGTTGTGCCTTGTAGCCTTCTGACTAGAAAGAAGCCTCTGCAAACTCATGGCTGCGCAGTGGCTGGTCCGAACGGGTGATGCTCCCGGAGCGCCCCTGGTTTGTGGTTCAGGGGTGTGCGGCTGCCCTGGGTCTGCTCAGTCTCCACAATCAATTTGTAAAGGGGAAAGTTTCATCTTGGCTCAGTCTGTAGTTGTTTTTATCATTGCTTTTGTGCTCATGGTAAGGCAATACACCATGGGGGCACGGCACAAAAGAGGAAGTTTCTTATTTTGTGGCAGCCAGAAAGCAAAAGAAGAGGAGGGGGCATGTTCCCAATGACCTAAAACTCTGATCAGGCTCTGTCTCCTAAATGCCCTGCCACCTTCCTGTGGCCCCCAAATCTGGGAACCAACCCTTTACACATGAGCCTGTGAGGTCATTTTTCCAAAGTGTAGCAGTTGGATTTGTTTTTTATGTGCATCTTCTTCAATTACTTGTTCCTCCAACTTCAGCTTTATTTATTACCATCCTGATAATCTTTGATTGTGTATTTTGGAAGGCAGGAGGGAAGAGCTCTATGCTGTAACGAGAAACTGAAATCAGAACCTTGCTCTCTCATCTTCATACTGCCTGGAAAATACCAGATCAAATTTCTAACGTGGTACAATTCCTAAAATTGTTTAACATTTGAATTGGATTTATTTCCACTGATACTCAAAAATATAATGTTACAAATTCGTGGTGTACTATGTGATATTTTTATACATGTATACATTTGTGCTGTTTGAATCAGGTTAAGCATAACTCTTCAAACATTCATCATCTGTTAATTTCTAACGTTTTAACTTGATTAATTTTTAAAACTCCTTCCATTCCTATGCTTTCAGATAGATCATGTTTGGAGAAATGCTGGGCTAGATGTAATTTTACTCACACAAACTCTTGAAGAAAAATGGTAATACTGATCCCTCTTTGAAGACTTTCCCTAAAAACTTTTCTTTCCTTATAACCTCCTTTTTCCTCACAGGGAAGCAAGATGAAAATCTATTAATGCTAATGTTAACATGTTTATTTGTGACTTGTTAGTTTATTTGAGTTTGTCCTGTTTTTCTGATTTGGGAATTCACCGCAATAAATTTCCCTCATAGAATCGCTTTCATTGTGTCCTATACGTTCTGGCATCTTGTACTGGCACTATCATTTAATTGTAGAAATTGTCTAATTTCTTCTTTAATTTCATCTGTGGCCCTATAGTTGTTCAGGAGTGTGTTGTTCAATTTCCATTTGTTTATAAAGTTCTTGTGGTTTCTTGTTGGGGAACAGGCTATGTGATAGATTTTGTTGGCTCTGACTGCTTCTGCAGTCCCATGGTTAGTGTGACTTTGCTCCAGGAACAGGGAGGTGTGCAGAGGTTTGCATGCCCCCTGGCTATGAGTGGAATGCTAATAACTTGGCACTTCTGAGAAAAGACAACGTCTGCTGGGGACAGTTATCAAAATATAGGCATTTGAATTTAGAGAAAATCTGGTTCCACATTGACTTAACGGTTATCCACCAATTTTCTATAGCTGCTGTTCCCCTAAATGGGTGCTGCCCCTCCCCCTGCACTCTCTGCTAGTTAATAGAAGTGGGCCAACCACAGAGGTAGCTGAGCCAGTCCACTCAAGGCAAAATCCTCCCAGCTCCCCTCATACCCTGATATTTGTCTTTCTTTATTTCCCATTACCCCCTCCCACAGGTATCTGAGGTTCTGATCAGTCCTCAGTAATGAAACTACTTTTGCATTAATTTCCAACTTCATTGCATGATGGTCTGATAATATACATGGGATAATTTCAATTCTTTTGCATTTGCTCAAGCATGCTCTATGAGTTGGTATGTGGTGTATTTTGGATAATATCCTATTTACAGCTGTGAAAAATGTGTATTCTGATGTTATTGAATGGAACACTGCAGAAAGCCACTAAGTCTGTTTATTCAGAAGTATGATGCAGTTGAGATATTTTATTGTTGATTTTTGTCTATTTGTGACAGTGCAGTATTGAAGTCTCCTGTTACAGTTGTATTAGTGCTTATTTGAGTTTTCATGTTCATTAATATTCATTTTTTACAGTTAGGTCCATTGGTATTTGATGCATATATATATATTTATGATTGTTATTCTTTACTTGTGAATTGCACCCTATACAAGGACTTGATGACCCTCTTTGTCTCTCTTAATCAGGCTTGACTTGAAATCCATGTTGTCTGCAAATAGAATAGCTATTCTTGTTTTTTTCTGGGTTCCTGTTACATGGAGTACTATTTCCATCCTTTGACTTTTAGTCTATGAGTTCCTTTTTGAATTAAAAGTTTTTCTTGTATTCAGTATATTGTTGGATCTTTCTTCTTGATTCATTCTGCTAATTTGTTTGTTTGTTTGTTTGTCTTGATTGGTGAATTGAGACCATTAGAATTGATAGTTATATATATTGACTTATCCTTGCCTTGTTATTTTCCTATTTCTGGTTTCCATCCCACTCCCACTCCCCATTTAATTGCTTACTTGCCTCGTGGATTCATACTGTTGGGGTACATGGAGATGGAGGCCTTATTATCTCTTTCTAGAGTGTCCTTCAGAATATTTTGGAGTGCTGGTTTGATGGTCATGAATTTCCTCAGGTGTTCTTTGCATTGAAGTATCTTGTTTCTCCATCAACTTGGAAAGATAGTTTTGTGGAGTACACCAATCTGTGTTGAAGGTTGTTTTCTTTTAAAGCTTGAAATATTTCACTCCTAGCTCTCCTTGACTTGAGAGTTTGTGTTGAAAAGTCAGCTATGGTTCTGATGGGCTTTCCTTTATAGGTGATGTGTTTCTTTTCTGTAACAGCTTTCAATATTCTGTTCTTGTGTTCAATTTCTGGAATCTTGACTATTATATGCCTTTTTTTGCATTTGTTTGTTTTGATAATGGCTAATTGGAGTTCTATATGCCTCATTTATCTTTATGTCAAATTAATTTTTCCTGCATGAGACGTTTTCTGCTATGATGTCTGTGAACATTGTTTTGTTTTTTGTCTTTTGTGCTATCTTTTGCTTTTTCATTGACTCTGATCAATTTTATGTTATTCTTCTTTATATGATGTACCAGCTATTGAAATCAATCAATTTCTCATCATTCCTTGCTAATTTTAAGAAGTCTTTCTTTTCATGATCACTAACTAAAATCTTATCTTCTATATCTCACATTTTGTTCTCGCATTAACTCATTCCACTCCTCAGTGGGAAATTCCACTTTCAATGGAATTTTTGATCTCCTGGATATCTGTCTGAGTCTGTTTCATGGATTTCAGTTCTTTCCTATGTTGAGTATTGATGGTTTTCATCATTTTCTTAAGTGCCTTGATTTCTTTTATCTATACTGTTCTAGAGTCACTAAGTATGTCTTTCATTATGGACACCATCTCTGTAGTTATTTGAAAAATTATTCTGATTTTATTTTTTCTTGAGCCTCATTCCTCTGCCTTTTTACTGGCATTGTAACCACTTCAGAGAGTCCAGATGGGTGGTTTTTGGATTGTTTCTCCTCATTGTCCCCTTGTTTGGCTTTGGTGAGCTGGAAGTCTGGAGCATATCTTGTTTTATATATATATATATATATATATATATATATATATATATATTTACACTATACATAATATATATGTAATATAAAACATGTATCATATATAATATACATATTTGAGTCCTAGATTCATGATTGTGAATTACTTCTGGCAAGCAGCTTTATTGTTAGAATTTAGAAACATTAGGAAATGCCTACTCCTCATAGATGTCTTCTAGGTATAGCTGGGTTTGAGGTTTTGAGTCTGTCAAAAGAACCTACCTCTTCAGTTTATTGGGGATGAGAAGTTGCTGCCTGCTTGGCCCATCCCTTGTTCCTTGGCACTGGCTTAGAGTATTGTTTATGACCCTTCGGCAATCTCTATGTTGGTGTACAAGGAAGGACAGCTGATTAGAACAATTATGTCAGCTTGACTAAAGTAGTACAATGAGCAAGAACAATAGCATCAATCACAGCCTAGAGAATGACAAACTGTGCTGTTAATTTATAGCTTTTAACCATATAATTAGATTTTTGGTTACATAACACAATCTAAAATGAATCAGAAAAATGTATACAGTAAATATGTCCTCAGTATGGTGATTTACCCTTAGGGGAGAAGATTTAAAAAGGGTTAGGGGGAGAAAATAGAGAAATAGAAGGAGAGAAGAGATTTGAAGCAATGCTTGAGGACAAAGAGAGATTACATAAACTTTGGGAAACTGGTGCAGAAGACAGTGGGGAAGAGAGAAGGAAGAAATGAAAATAAGAGCAGAACAGAACAACACCAAAAACCTAGAAACTAGTCACAATCATATACAAACAAGAAAAAACAAATCAAAAAGAAAATAAGAAAAAAAAAAGAAAAAATATCCACTCTAAGATGTATCTTTGCTGTCACTGGTAGACAACATAAGCAAGACAAAGTTTAAATTTAAACTGATTATGTCCTGCTAGGCCACATTTACAGCAGGGAAGTGAATAGTCTCAGTAAGCCTGCACCTTTAGTTCCGCTGACCCTCAGGCTGTTTTCTGGCTATGAGGCTGGCACCCGGCTTGTTCACCTTGTAATACTCCATGCACCTCTTCCCTGCTTGAGCTCAGCTCCCTGATCACCTGACAGCTTGAACTTGGCAGCCTCACCCTGATACTGGGAGCTTCTATATGAAGCCTGCAGCTGTTCTGAGTTCTGAGCTCAGTTGGCCCTTCTCCAAGGTAGCTATAGACCAATTTGCCTCCCCTGAGGGATGTCTGAACCTGAATAACTCACCGACCATTGCAGTTCACTGTGCCCAGTACTCTATTCTACTGCTCTGTTGCACTGGTGCCTTTCTTTGTGGAGTCCTCTGAGGTTCCCAGTAGTCACTGTGCATCGGCAGGTTTGAGTTGCTCCTCTGATACAGTGAATCTGGGCGTGGGAAGAAAGCACCACCTGCCACCTCTTTCTTCTTAATTGCAGTCTCTCTCTTTGCTCTCCTAGTGAGCTTCAGTTCTTGCTTCAGATCCTTCCTGGGTCTCAGGGATCCGATTTTCTCTTTCTTCTCTTCCTCGTGTTGCTATATTCCAGTGTCTGGGCACCAAATCTCAGAGACACTCTTTCTCTGCTTCTCACCACTCTGCCATCTTCCTGCAAACCCCTAGCCTGCCGGTTTAAACTCATAGCTAACCTCTGTTGTCTCTTGCTTGCTCATCACTGGTTCTTGAACTTTCCTGTATAGCCCTGTGTAGATGAGCACCATCCTTAATTTCCTGAGGACATCAGTTATTAAGGTACCCTGAGGAAAGAGAAGGATATTTTAAGGAAATGAAAGAAAGTCAATTTATGCAAAGTTATAACCCAATTTAAGAGAACTAATAAAGATCATAAAGAAAGCTGATTTATACAAGGTTACAACTCAACTTACGAGAACTAACAAAGATGGTAAAGTACCTTGGGCTAGCAACAGGGGAGTGTGTTGACCAGCCGTAGGCATGAAAAGACAGAGCAATGAAAAAACTACCAGAGCCCTGAGAGACAGATGGAGTTGTCAGAGAGTGCCAGATGGTGGGGGGCTGCAATCTTTTCCAAAGAAAAGGAACCACTGCCAACCCTTGTTCTTGTGGGGAGAAAACTTTCCCTCACTTTTTTTTCTTTCTATCCTCACATCTCCTGTTCATCTCCTGCAGGGAGTAGCGCTGGCTGAACTCACCAGAAGGTAGAGGGGTAGCGAGCTGGGGTGACAGTGTGAGCAGAGGTCAGCTTCTAGCTCTGGGAAGGATGGGGAGAGTAGATAGACTATCTGGAAGGGTTATATTGAAGATACTGGGCTCAATGGATAATATAAGAGGAGTATGTCAATGAAACCTCATAGAAACTTACACAGCAATTTCCCCAACAATACAATTTTTTCAAAAGTCAAACAACATAATAGATAAAAGGTTTCCTGCAGTCGTAGGGCTTCCTTGGGTCTTTGGCATGCAGTTTTCTCCCAAAGTCCTCAGCCCCCAGCACTGTAGTATAACAATTGTTTCCATAGTAGCTGAATTTGTGACGAAACTACAGTTTTCTTTGATGCTGTATTTGGTTATATTCCTTGTAGCCAGTGACATCAAAACAGAAACCAACTTTCTCTCTTCTGCTTTTTTTCCCACTGGAGATTAACCTTCTCTGTGAAACATGTCTACTAATTATTGGAAGCTGTAGAAAGGTGCCTCCCACCTCCACCATCCTAAAGCACACATGTGAACACACACACTCTTCCCTTTTAGAGAATTCGAAAACAAGATCTTTTGCTGTTAGGAATGTGAAACAGATTTCCAGATGGGAAGCTGTGATTTTGCTGAGTTGAGTGACAGAAGTCACCAGTTGTGAGCTAGTGCAGCTCTGTGATTCAACATTTTTTCTAGAGATGTCAGAAGACTCTGTATCTGCCAGGTCCAAAGGGAGCAGATTAGTCTACTCTAATATGTATATAGAGGTTCTCAAACTAGTAGAGAAGGGGTAACTTTGAAAGCAGAGAATGTCAGTAGTTTGTGAACATATTTCTTTAATTCTATTATGAAAGAGGGAGGTTGTAGATGATACACTTTCTTCTATATTCTGACACAATATCCCTTCACAGCTGCTCTGAAGAGCTATAATAGGGACTGCCTGGTGCTTCTAAAGGCATATGCACAGTGAGGGAAACTTGAGCTGGATGTTCAACCACTCCGTGCTGGGACACACATGCTGAGCCTCACAAAGATCACTATTAAACCCCGGAAAGAGATTAGCACCAATGCTGACCCCATGCACTTGCCACGGTGAGAAGTGCTTTGCCACCTGCTCCTGCCCTGCCTCCCTTGGAGAGCTGAAAGCTTTGAGAGGCTGCCTGCTGCTCAGCTGAACCATGTACTGCGTTCTCACACCAAGAAACTATGGAGTTCTGCATTGTGGCTAAGCAGCAGGTCTTCTGTGGCTCCAGGGCTGATGGTTTTTACACTTGTGGTTTATAGGGTTTGGTGTTTTTTCTCTTGTAATTAGGATGACTGTCTCGTCCTGCTTTGCCTGGAACTTCCTAAGGTTTAGCACTGGAAGTTTCAGCTGCTGAGAATCCCTCACTTTTAGTATATTGTGACACTTTGAGGGTATGGAAAAGTCCAGATTGTGGTGTGATGCATCTAAGAGTCAGAATCCACCAAGAGTGAGTCTACAGTTTCATACCCTTCTCCACTTGGTTGGTCCCCAAGGATCCATAACCCAAGCTTAGTGCTTCTGTCTTATAGGGGACTTGAGGGAGTAGTGGGCTAGCTGAGATTTAAATGCAATAGATACTAAAATAATGTGTGTTAAAACTTTTTGTAGAAGATGAAATACTGCACAACAATTATTCATTAGGTTTTTTTCACTGACAATCTCTGTCCCAGTCACATGTTGATCTCCTTAAAAAGGATTATTATAAACATTATTAATAACACTAATTATGTAACATTGTGTCACATAATAATTTAATATATTTAAATATAACATATTGAAATAATAACATAAAGTATTTCATATATCTACAGAATATTGCCCTGAGTGCTTTAATATGGGCACAATATTTAATCATTCTAAAAATCCTGAGAAATGGTTAATATTTCCCATTTCTACTGGAGTCTTTTTTGTTAATCAGAGAGTCTTCTGTGATGTAGATTCAGGGTTGATTGAAGCAGGTGAGCCAGTATAAATGACCTAGCCTGGCTCTCCTGAATGGACCTGCTATTTTGCATATCACATAAATTTCATGTGAGTATTTTTGCATGGCTACCTCTTTAGGATAGGGTGATATGTTCAAAATTATTTATTTATGATTGGGAATGGTTCCTTGTGGCTGTGCTCATACCTTGAGGTCAGCAGGTCAGTTTTAGAGCCACCTGGAGCTATATGTACAACCTAGCAACTTGCAAGGCCACAGAAGTTAGCCTTTCTATTGCAACACATACATAAGAAAGCTCATACAACTTTTCATGTAGTGTCAAGGGGTTCCAGAAAATGTCAGCAAAATTATTGTACAACCATGATAAAAATAGTTTTCTAAAATTTTTATTTATGTATGCAGCCTATCTCTTTATATTTTCTTTCAATTTTTATTGCTTTAGTTTCCCAAGCATTCATTTTTTATTTTCCATTGAGTTAAATGTATTTTTAAAGAAGGCAGAAGTGAAGTCCTCTTCTACCAAGTCAACCTACCCCTACCAGGTACATTAAAGTCCATAGATTTTTATGATACCTTTGATACAGCAATTGAATCACGATATTTCACCATTTCCATTTATCAAGAGAAGTTGCTCCCTTACATCCCATGTCTAAAGCACATTTTTCTTGGAAGATCTGAAGGAAAGTTTTTTGCTCCCTGATAACAGCTAAGTCTGAATTTCATCATCCAAAGAACAAATTTCTCTCTATTAATCAAATCGAAGTGCTCAGAGCTCTAAAAGAAACCATTTTTCTATATATTTCAAGGTCTTTGTATATATATATACAATACTTTTCAGTAATGTATCTTAGCCAGACAAAGTAGTAAAAAATCACAGTATTTTTCTCTCTAAATGTTTTAACAGTTTGTTAGACAAACAAATTGTAAGCCAGGTACAAAGTCTTAGTTCAAGTCAGCTACAAGGGGTGAGAACTTTAAGTGTGCCAACTCAAGATTCCCTTTAGAAATTGTATAGGAAAAGTGAATGGTTAATCATTATTAAACTGAATACAAGAAAAAATAATGTCTGGTTAAAGGTTTTTAGGCTGGCCAGTCAGATGGGTGGATAACTCTGGCTTCCCAGAAGTCCTTAATCTCATTTAGATCCATCAGAAAAGTGCTCAAGCATTTTAACAGCAATGCCAATTACTTCCCAGAGGAGGCTGTGAATTATACCACATCACATAAAAAGTTCTTCCCCAGACTCAGCTTAGAAAAATCTTAGTTCTGTATATGAATATAACTTATGCCAAAAAGTTACCATCCATTTTTTTCTTCTAAAATAATCACTTTAAATTCATATTTGATTTAAGATGGCTAGCCCTATTGGAATAAAGCTATGAAATATTTCTTACCTTAAAAGAATGTTGCATGAGATGAGAAGTATGATAGACAAATCCAATGCTTCTCATAAA
The DNA here is from genome assembly GCA_004027455.1 of Hydrochoerus hydrochaeris. Taxonomy (NCBI): domain Eukaryota; kingdom Metazoa; phylum Chordata; class Mammalia; order Rodentia; family Hydrochaeridae; genus Hydrochoerus; species Hydrochoerus hydrochaeris. The sequence goes on from PVLA01011059.1 coordinate 40,129, forward strand.
AGTGAATATATTACTACCAAAAATTTAGTGGAAACAAATTTTTAAAATGAGAGATCACAATGGAAGTTGAGACCCTTAAAAGCCTCAGGGGAACTGTCTGTTCTTCCATGAACCATTTTAGTTGGTATTAAAACAATTGCAGTCATAGGAGTTGGGAAATATTTAGGAACATTTCATTACTACTAAACAAATTAAAGTTGCATTTTGAAAACACTTTTCACCCTGGACATTAGTATATTGGATATTCTCTGCAATTTGTTTTTCAAAAAGAGGCTTAAATATTTAGAATTAGACATATGACACCCCTAATACTATCTTAAACAGTGCTCTAAACTAGATCTGTGCAACATAAAACACGCAGATCCAGTGTTGAGCTGCAGAGTGGTGGGTGTACACGCCCTGTACACAGACTGCTTTCCCTGGGGATCTGAGAGTGTGTGGAACAGGAACAGGAATAGGTAAGGAGGTGATGGTAAGAAGGTGAATGAGGCTGTAGAGAGAGTCCAGCCATCCTTAGAGTAATGCTTATTTCTACATTGGCTCAGATAGCCTGCAGTGTCTGTATTATATAACAAGACTCATAGAAAACACTAAAAAGATAACAAAGCTGAAAAAAAATCACCTATAACCCATAAGTATAAACAGCACATGCTTCTGCCTTCCTTCCCGACCCTTTTGCTAATCTCTCTATAATTAAAGCAAACTATGTTTAGCATTTTCCCTATCTCCCGTAACAGTAACCTTGTAACCAACCCACAGATCGCCCTTTTTGAGGCTGTTCCACTCTCCTATCACTCCATACCTTTTAAAGTTATTTTAGTTTTTCTTTTTGTCATATATTAAAATACTAGGGTCAGCAGCAACCAGTGCAGGAGGATCCAGGGACTTGGCGGTGGGCCCTGCTGGAGGAAGCCAGATGCCTGATTCTCCCCTTTTACTGCAGGACCAGCAATCAGTGTGGAAAGAACCAGTGCCTTGGTAACTGGCCCTATTTTCTCAAGTTTTTCTTTATCTTTCTTTCCTTTTCCCTCATCTTTTTCTTTTTTCTTTTGAAGAGAATAAAACCATATGAAACAAGACAAAACAGAATAAAGCTTATCAGAACAGAATAACGCAATAACAGATGAGATAATAATTGATAGTAGGAAATCAATAATGGCACCCATAATGTCTCTTGTTTTCTTCAAAATAGCTGTCCACATCATCAGACATAATAAAATCAAACAAAACAATAAAACAAATCAAAACAAAAGCATGAAAGTGTATTTTAAAGAGAATAAAATCAAACAAAATAAAATAGAATAAAGCTAATCAAAACAAAATGGTGAAAGTGTTACTGGATTCTAAGACAGGATAATAGGAAATCAACTATCATAATGTCTCCTGTTATCTTCAAAATTGCTGCCCATACCATCAGACAATAAAATCAAACAAAACAGAACAAAATAAAACCAACTGAATAAAGCAAAATAATACAACAGAACAAAATATTAGATATTAAAAATGAAACCTAAAGAAATCCCACATATTTGCTATGTTGCATATTGTTATCCTCTTAATAGATGCTCAGACTACCAGCCTTAGGCCTGCAATGTCAATTAAAAAATACAAGTATTAAATTGTCTTTGTACCGCCATTGCTATCAACTCAGCTTGTACTCTGAATCAGCTGGTTGCTTATGGGGGGGCTTGGTATTGTCACCCAGCCCACATATCAGTTGGCTCATGGGAAGGGCAAATTTTCTTCTTGTTAATCAGCATGGCTTCCACTGACTCACAGGAAGGGTGAATTGGCTTATTTCCCCTCTTGGGCCTCCCATGGCTTTCTCATGGCTCATAGGAAAGGCAAATTGGCTTCTCATTATTCCTCCAAGGCCCAGCATAGTTTTTCCACTGACTCACAAGGAGGGCAAATTGGCTTGTTTCTCCTCCTGGGCCCTGCATGACTTGTGCCAGCTCATGAGAAGGGTGAATTGGCTTCTTGTTACTCCTCCAGGCCCAACATGGCTTCCACCAACTCACAGGAAGTGTGAATTCCTCTTTTCTTTTTCATCTACTTTTTTCTTTCCTTTTTCTTTGTTTTCAATACAACTGGGGAGAACCCCAGCTACAGAAAGCTAATTCTATGCCCCAAACCCAGAAACCAAGCTCAGATAATCCCTCAAAAACTACTTTATCCTTTCTTTTCTACCTGCCTTTACTAGTTCCCAAGACCTTCAATGACCATCAATTTGCCCTCCAGCCTTGCTTCTATTTCCTTCCATTATTTTTCTTGTATACACTATCCTCCCTAAATTTTCCCACCACAGGGTGTATCCACTTTCCATACAAGCTCCTGATTTATGATTGGTTCTGTTATATAACTATAGAGTTTGGTCTTATGTCATAAGTGCAAATTCATGCTATTGTTATTGTTCATTTTGCTACTTTAGCTAGGATGCCAGAGGGAAGCTCAGAGGTAATAATCTCACCACATCCATGCACCAAAGGCCTGAGGACTGAGCCAAACTTATACCAACATCCCACTCTTAAATAATTGGGAAGGTAGGACAGACACAAACCAAGAATTTCCTACACATAGAAGACACTCTTGAAAAATTGATTTCTAGAGAGGCCTTGATAGTAGTCATATAGTCACCTACTACAAAAATTCACAAGGATCATCAAAGAAAACAAAAAAATTTTATATAGAAAATGATGAGACAAAAAAGCAAAATGCAAGCTCAGACCACCAACCCACCCAGAACAAGTCCATGAAATAGTGACATAAGAGAAATTGGAAGACAAATACTTGAAATTTCTGAAATGATAGTAACTGAAGAAACAAATCCATGAAGATACAGAGAAAATCAGATCAGATATACTATCTCAGGTTAAAACAAACTAGAAATGTTAGCATTTATAAAAGAATTGCTCAGCAAATATAGAGATAGACAAAAAAATAGATGATGTAGGAAGAGGATATAAGCTATGAATGATCAATATAGGAAAAAAATAGAATATATGAAACATATTAAAAAGATGTCCAGGAAATTAAAAATTCCATTGAAAGCTGGCAAAATACTTGAATAAATCTGAAGACAGACTTTCAGACCTTGAAGATAGAATAACAACTAGTGATAAAGAACACTTGAAGATAACAAAATGTCAGGAAATAATAATTCAATAGTTGCAGGACAATACAAAGAAAAATAATATAAAAATAATTAGCGTCAATGAAAAAGCAGGAGACAACACAAATGACGTTAAAAAAAAACAATTTGCAGAAGTAATAAAAAAATTTACCAAACATAGAAAAAGAATCTTACAGTAGATAAGAGAGGCATATATAATTCTAATTAACCATAACCAAAATAAATCTACACCAAGACATATAATAGTGAAAATCTGAGAAATTCATCACAAGAATAAAATATTAAATCTGTTAGAGAAAAGAAACCAATCATCTATAAAGGAAACAGTAGCAGCTATGTTACAAAAAAGAAACAGGTCACCTATAAAGGAAAACCAATCAGAATCATGGTAGACTTCTCAACACAAATTCTCAAGTCAAGAAGAGCTTAGAATGAAGTATTTCAAGTCCTGAAAGAAAACAACTTCCTATCCAGATTGATGTACACTGTAAAACTATCTTTCAAAATTAATGGAGAAATAATATACTTTCATAACAAAAAATAACTGAAGACATTCATGACTACCAAAACCAACACTACAAAGGATACTGAAAGATACTCTAGACAGGGATAAATATGACCAAATTCAAAAAACAACAACAGAAAAAAGCACCAAACAGATCAGGCAACTAGAAGAGAAAAGTAAGGATCAAAGAGCAAGAAAATATCATGACAAAGACATACAACATAACCTGCCAATAACATGCCAATAACATGCCAATACATATCAGTTATGACCATCACTGTAAATGGTCTCAATTCATTAATAAAAAATAGACTATCAGAATAGATCAAGAATAAGACCCATAGATATGCTGTGTACAAGAAACACATTTAAGTGAAAAAGGAATCCATAGATGTAAAATCAAAGGATGGAAAACAATACTCCATGAAACAGGAGCCCAGAAAAAAATCAGGAGTAGTTATTCTCTTTGCAGACAATGTGGATTTCAAACCAGGAATGATCAAAATAGACAAAGAAGGCCACTACACCTTTGTAAAGGGAACAACCCAAGAGGAGGAGATAACAATCATAAATATTTTGCACTAAATATGTGAGCACCCAACTATATAAGACAAATATTAATAGACATGAAAAATGAAATAACCAATAACATAATTGTAATGGGGGAACTTAATATCCCATTATAACAAAGCGATAGATCAACTAGATAAAAAAAGTCAGCAAAGAAATAACAAAACTGAACCAAACTTGTGAACAAATGGACATGGTAGATGTTTACAGAGTGTTCCATTCAACAAATTCAGAGTAAATATCTGCTCAGGTGTGCATGGGACGTTCTCTAAAATAAACCATCTACTAGACCATGAAACATGCTTCAGTAAATGTAAAGGAATTGAAATTATCCCATTCATATTATCTGACCATAATGCAATAAAATTGGAAATTTGTGCAAAAGAAACTGCAAAAACTTCATAAATACATGGAAATTAAATAACACCTTCCTGAACAACCAATGAGTCACAGATGAAATTAAGGAAGATAGTAAAAAAAAATCTACAATCAAACAAAAATGTAAATACAAATTATAGGAATCTATAGGAAGCAATGAAAGCAGTGCAAAGTGGGAAATTTATAGCAGTGGATTCTCACATCAGGAAAATAGAATGAACACAAATAACAATCTAGTGCTTCACTTCAAGTTTCCACAAAAAGAAGAACAAATCAAGCCCAAAGTACAAACAAAGAAGAAAATTATAAAGATCAGAGCAGAAATTAATGCAATGGAGGCTAAGATAACAATACAAAGAATTAATGAATCAAAGGTTCTTTGAAATGATAAAGAAAATTGATAAAATCCTAGCCAACATTATTAAAAAACATTAAAAAAAGCAAAAACTGAAATTCATGCAATAAAAAATGATAAGGGTGAAATCACCACAGATCCTGTGGAAATACAGAAGATCATCAATTCCTACTTTGAAAATCCTTACACACATAGGATGGAAAACACTGAAGAAATGGACAGATTTCTAGAAATTATGAATTATCAAAGCTGAATCAAGAAGATATAAAAATTCTGAATAACCCAATATCAGATAATAAAATTGAAAACATGATTAAAAAACTTACCAACAAAGAAGAGCATAGATCCTGATGGATTTTCAGTTGAATTTTACAAGAAATTTAGAGAAAATTTAATGCTAATACTTTTCAAACTCTTTAATGAAATTGAAAGGGAAGCAATTTTCCCTAACTTATTCCTGGAGGCAAAAATTACCCTGATACCAAAGCTAGAGAAAGACCCAGTCAAATAAAGGGAACTACAGACCTATCTCCCTAATGAACATAGATGCAAAAATCCTCAATAAAATCCACAATAAATCCTCAATAAAATACCAGCAATTGGAATGCAGCAAGTCTTCAGAAAGATTATACATCATGACCAAGTGGGATTTATCCTAGGAATTCAGGGATAGTTCATCAGAGGCAAATAAATGACTTAATACACCACATCAATAGAGCCAAAGACAAAAATCAAATGATCACCTCAATAGATGCAGAAAAACTTTTGCTATAGTCTAACACCTGTTTATGATAAAAACCCTACTGAAAATTGGAATAGGTGGTATCTACCTAAATCTGATAAAAGCAATCTATGGCAAACCAATAGCCAACATCATACTAAATGGAAAAAAACTGAAAACTTTCATTCTAAAATCAGAAACAAGACAAAGATGCCAATTATCACCACTCCTAGTCAATATAGTTCTGGAAACATTAACCAGAGCAGTTAGACAAGACAGAAAAATAAAAGGAATAGGGATTTGAAAGGAAGAAAAAAAATCACTATTCATGGATGGCATGATATTTTACATAGAAGACTGCAAAAATTCCACCAAAAACTTTTGGAATTAATCAGCAAATTCAGTAGCATAGCTGGATATGTAGTCAATACTTTAAAATCAATAGCATTCCTGTATGTAAACAACAAACTCCCTGAGAAATTAATGAATCAACACTTTTCACATTAACATCCAATAAAATGAAATAATTAGAAATCAGTCTAACAAACGAAAATTACAGTACTCAAAGAAAAAAGAGAGATTGAAGAGGATATTAGAAAATGGAAAAAGTATCCCTTGCTTGAGGATAGGAAGAACCAACATTGTGAAAATGGCCATACTATCAAAATCATTACATGGATTTAATATAATTCTTTTCAAATTACCATTAGCAAATGTCACAGAACTAAAATTTATTTGGAACCATAAGAGACCTAAAATAGCAAAGGCAATCCTGGGCAACAAAGGCAAGGCAGGAGACATCACGATACTTGACTTGAAATTATACTATATATAAAATCAGCATGGTACTGGCAAAACAATCAAAACAAAACAACAAACAAAGAAAACTCCAAAAAACAAAACAAACAAACAAACAAACAAAAAACAGACATGAAGATCAGTGGAACAGACTGAAAGACACAGACACAATTACAAACACACTCAACCACCTTATTTTTGACAAAGGGGCCAAATATGTTCACTGGAAGAAAGAACCTCTTTAGTAAGTGGTGCTGGATAAATTGGCTTTCCATATGCCAAAGACTAAAACTAGACCCATGTCTAGCACAATGCATGAAGCTAAAGTCCAAATGGATCAAAGATCTAAATATTAAAACAAAAATACTAAGTCTACTGGAAGAGAAAGTAGGTTGAACCCTTGAAGTCATAGTGATAGGCAGAATTTTTATGAACAAAAACCAAACTGCATGGGAAGTACTTCAAAGAATCAACTACTGGGGTCTCATTCATCTTATTGAGAAAGTTTTTGCACATCAAAAGAAATCACCAACAGAGTGAAAAGAAAACCAGAGAAAGGGGAAAAATTTTAGCCAACTATCCCTCAGACAAAAGACTTATCTAGAACATATAAAGAATTGAAAAAACTCAGACCCTCCTCAGTGCAAAGACTCAATAAAAAATGAGCATCAGAGATGAATATACATTTCTCAGATGAAGAAATACAAATGACAAATAAATATATGGAAAAATGTCCAACATCATTGAACATTAGAGAAATGCAAATTAAAACAACATTAACATTCCTATAATATATAATATATATTAGCTAAGATAATTATACTAATTTCTATTCATTGAAAAAATGGTTTGTGCTTATATTGTTTGATCAATTTTGCATGTCTATATCTTGTGATCTGAGCAACTATTTTGAAAATAACAATATGCAATATATTAACCACTGTTAATTTCCTAATATCTTGTTTTGAAATTCTGTATCATTGTTTTTTCTCTCTTTAAAATAAAAAAAAACCCAAAGCTCACATTTTCCACAGCTATCTGTGCTACTGAATATACCTAAGAGGAAATGCAGAAATCCAAAGGATTTAGTGACTGTGCTTTGCTAATGTTGGAGATAGGGACAGTCACATAAAGGTAAAATGATGCCACTAAGGTGGTGGGGAGAAGGGGGCCCTGGATTTAGAACTTTAATGTTATTAATTTCTTTTTAAAAAATTTTTTATTTAAAGAAAAAAATGAAACAGAAAGAGGGTAGAAATAATACAAAATTTCAAAACAAAACAAAACAAAACAAAAATAATAACCAGTAAGAAATCATTAGTTTATAATTACATATTTTCCTCTTAGAAGTAGTTGTTCAAGTTACAAAAGTAAACCCTACAAAGTGTACATTTAAACAATGAAACTGCTAACAGTTCTGTTCATCTATCCAACAAAAACTCAGTAATATGGTTATCAATCCTTTAGAATACTTTCTTTTCCTCTCTTTTTTCTTTAAAATAACTATAATCCATTCTTGTAAACTGTTTAGAAGTTCTACACATGTATAAGTCTACATGTATACCTAGCCTTTCTATATTAGAGGGAAAAACAAATCAAAACAAATCAACAATACAAATTCCTAGAGAAACATGAAAAGGACATATAAAACCACAATACTAGGTGATCTATGGTAGTTACTATGATGTCTCTTGTTATTTTCAATAAAATTGTCTGTATCATCAGGCATAGTATAATTAAACTTAGCAGTACATAGTACTATTAATAAAAATCTAACATTGGAGACATTATAGGACTTCAAAGGCAGTTAATAATCAAACCAGAATGAATCTTGTCATTTTCAGAGTAGTTACCTCTACTCTCAGACTTGATACTCTCAGGCATACCAGATTCAAATAAAATCAGTCAAGACAAATCAGTGATATAGCCAATCATCTCTGCCTCATCTCTGTTTTGCTATTTTTCTGTCATTGTTGTTTACTTTTCTCCTTCATTCCACTGTCTGCCCCTTTCATTGAGGCCTTTCTGCCATTGTTCCTGAAATCCTGGTGATTTTTTTCTCTCTTTCTAGAATGTCCTTCAGTATTCTTTGTAGGGTTGGATTGGTGGTCACAAATGCCCCCAGTTCCTCTTTGTTGTGGAAATATCTTGTCTCTCCATTAATTTTGAGAGACAGTTTTGCAGGATACATCAATATGGGTTGGAGGTTATTTTCTTTCAGGGCTTGGAATATTTTGCTCCAAGCTCTTCTTGATTTGATAGTTTGCATAGAGAAGTCTGCTATGATTTTGATGAATTTTCCTTTATAGGTAATCTGTTTCTTTTCTCTGACCACTTTTAATATTCCGTTCTTGTGATGGACTTCCGGGATCCTGATTATTATATGTCTGGGTGTAGATCTGTTTTGGTTGTGGCTAGCTGGAGTTCTGTATGCCCCGTATATCTGGACATCACTTCCATTTCCTATGTTTGGGAAGTTTTCCTTGATTATTTCTGTGAATAGCCTTTTTATTTCATTTGTATCTGTCCCTGCATCTTTGTTCACATTTTTTATTCTTAGGTTATAATTCCTCTTGTCATCTTCTAGCCTTTGTATCATTACTTCCTGGTTCCTTGTTATTTTTAAGAGATCCTTCCTTTCACGATCATGCATTACAAATCTATCTTCAAGTTTTGAAAGTCTGTCTTTAGTTTCTGTTAAGGAGTTTTGCCAGTTTTCAATGGAGTTTTTACTTTCCTGATATTCTTTTTGGATCTGTTTCATGTATTCTAGATTTTGTTTATATTCTTCATCAAAGGCTTCTCTCCTTTCTCTGCGTTCCTCCATTCTTCCATTTGTGTCTACTTGAGGATTACCTAACATTTCTTTTATTAATCTTCTTATATCTTGTTTCACCTGAATTAGAGTTTCAGATTTAAATTTGTCGATGAGGTCACAGAAGTATTTCTTTATTTCCAATGAAGCCGTGTCTGATATCGCATATTTGCTGCCCTCAACCTCTTCTGTATTTACCTCTCCTGGACTCACTTTCCCTGGGTCAGTGTTTGGAGGCCTTTTGCTGTTTCTCTGTCTTGTCATGTTTCTGGTTTCTTTCAGACAGATTCCTATTGCTTGCAGTTTTTCTGCAGTGCACTGGCTAAGGAAATGCCACCTGCCCTCCCGCCCAGTCTGCTACCTATCTGCAAGGCACACGTGGGGGTGATGTGGGCCGGCCCCTCCACCTAAGTCAGTCACCCAGTGAGTGCTCAGCACATTTGTGTGTTCCTTGCAGATGTCACAGGTTCAGGACAGCCTCGTGCCTGGCTATTGGGTCTTGAGCAGGGGCATGGCCCAGCTCTAGCAGATCCCACCAATTTGCATTGGGCTAGGAGCTGCCTACTGACGCCACCTCGGTTGTTGATTCAAGCCTGTCCTGCCCAACTCCAAGATGTCATCTATCCATTCATCCCACTCTGGAGAATCTAGTCCCATGACTCACCAGATTCTGTGCAGCTCGCCTGGCCGTCTCCATTCCCTGTTGCAGCATCTCCTCCTGCCAAGGGTCTTGAGCTCACCAACCCCCGCTCTCGGCAGGGCTGGGACCTCAGCTCCATCATGGGTCGCCTGACTCTAAGACATGCCCAGTACAGTGACCGGAGCTTGCCCAGCTCCAGCCCTCCATCCACATTTCTGTTTTTCCTTTTGTTGTTTTTCTTTTTCCTCAGTATCTTCCTGGGTAGGAGACTTCCTCTCCTTTTGTTTGTTCTTCTCCTTGGTGTTAGATTCAGCATCTGAGTTGTCTTTTTCGGAGAGGCTCTCTACCATGCTACCGACCAATCGGCCATCTTGGATCCCTCTGCCTAGCTAGAATGTTCTGTTTTGCCTTTTTACAAAAAGAGCAATTAATTGTTTATTTACTTAATTGTTTTTTTATAAACAATGCATATACATATGTACTTCTGGTTTCCTCCATCTATTCTTTTTTTTAAAATTTTATTTAAAGAGAAAAAAAAGCAAAACAGAAAAAGGGGTAGAAGCAATACAGAATTTCAGGGAAAAAAAAGCAGTAGAAAAATCACTAGCTGATAAATCACATACTGTCTTCTTAGACCTAGTTGTTAAAGTTACAAAATTAAAGTATACAAAGTGGACATTCAAACAGTGAGACTGCAAAGAAGTTCAATGATCCAGTAACAACTTAGCAACATGGTTTTCAATCCTACACACTTAAACATACATGCAGCCATATCCTCTAGAGCACTTTCTTTTCTTCTTTTTACTTTTAAAGTCCATTATCTGCTTAGTTGTATCCTGTTTCAGGTTGCTCAGTACCTTACTGACTTGTTTTGTTGTTGTTACATACTTTTAATCACCTTATATAATTCTGTTGCCTTGTTTTTGAGTTTCTCCTCATCTATGATCCATGGATCAGCTTTGGTAGAGTTGGGAGATTTTTGGAGGTATTTTGCTACTTTCTTATCTAGTTTTTTTTTTTTTTTGAAGGTAGCAAAATACAGCAGAACAAGACAGAACAAACCCATGCGACCACACTGCAATAAAACTACCACAGAACCTCAGAGCAGGTCACCAGGACACAAGCAATGCTCTCAACAGCACAGCCCATTCTGTTCACATTAGCTGTTCTTTCAGTCAGGTAGAGGAAAATGGAAGGAAATATCAAACTTATAAAAACAAGAGTATTGAATAAAGCAGTGCCATTAATCAAAACTGAGCAAAACAGTGATAAAAATATTTGCCTTCAAAGAGATGGTAGGAGGAAATCCCCCTTACTTGCCACACTGTATACATTCATCCTCCAAAAAGATGCTCAGACCACCAGTGCCTATTTGCTAAAGGGGGGCCTCCATCTATTCTTATCCATTTACCTTGTAAAATAGGGGAAAAGAAAAAAAAATTCATAGAATTGATGCTATGATTAAATGGCATATTGCACATAAAAGCACATAATTTAGTACCTAGTACAGAGTAGGTGTTCAATAAAATTAGTTTTGTTGTTATTTAAATATGAATTCCATGAATTCATTTTCCCATTTCTCAGAGAGCTCTTATGTGTGTCTTCCAACTAGGGAAAGTTAGGATGTTATGTCATTTTGAGGTCATGGGCGGAGCCATCATATGTCCACATAAAATACTTTCTGAAAACTCCAGGACCTCGATAGCTGCCAAGTGAAGTCTCTAAAGACTGCGTGGTCTACAGCCCCCTTCCGCTCCCAATTTCTCAGTCATTTCCATAGGGCCAAAATGAATAATACCATTGCAATATTAGATTTTTGCCTCATCTCTAAAATGTAAAGTTCAAAACATCCAGTGATGCAAGCTTGGGAAATGAGAGGAAGGCGGTGGTCTGCAGAGTAGACAATGGATGAGGCGGCCTTGAGGTTCCTATTGGAGGTTTCTGGTCTGGAGGAATTTGGCAGAGGTCAAAGAATATCTGCAGGGTAAAAAGCTTCCACAACTTTGAGATTTAGAAATTAGTTTTTCGGGTGTTTTTCTCATCAAGACATTGTCAGTATTCTATAAAGAGACAGCTGTCTGATCTCAGAACAAAGTGACCAGCTGAATCCTAAAAATTTCTCCGGAGTTCAGAGCATCTACAAGGAGATTGCTCTGGATAAATGCTTTTCTCTTTGCTGTTTTTTCTTTTTCTTTTCTTTTTTTATTGGTACCAGGGATCAAACTCACAACCGCATGCTTGCAAGGCAGGTGCTTATGCTGCTGAGCTAAATCCCCAGCCTCTTGCTTTTTCTGTTTCTTAAAACTTTTCCTCTAAATGTGAAGGTTTCCTTGAAGAACATATCTGAAGCGCTTCCCTACCCCCTGTCCTGGTGGGGCAGAGAGGACTTGATCTCACACGAGAAAGGTATTTAAACGAAACATCATGCTGGTTAGAATGTTCTCTCAGTGCTCACGCAGCGGCGTGTACAGCAAGCTACAGTCTCTCAGCTCAGCCAAAGCAAAGAGCACCAAGGCAGAAACTCGAAATAGGACTAAGACAGAGGCCCTAAGGACTTACCAAGAAGGAAGGAAAGATGCTAAATCTACTTAACAAAGGACAAAAAGTATGTCAGGAGACAGAGAGGGAAAAATAAAGAAAAATAATGGAAGACTAACTAACCATGTTTGCCTATTTTCAAAGGACTTAGAGAATTTAAGCCCAGTCACAGCAGAAAAATATGGAACACACTTCAGCAAAGACAGACCAGTAGGTGGTTATCATGTACCTACTTAGCACACTATCTATTTTCCAGGGTCATAGGAGTGACAGCATAGATAAGTTAAACCCAGTGACACTCAAAAAAGTTCATTTTGGTCTTTATCTTCCTCTTTTATTATCCAGAGTTTAAAATGAGAAAAAAATCACTCTGAGCCTCAGTGGCTTCTTTTCCTACATGTGTGTAGTAATAATTTATGAATGTGGCTACTGGCAAAGCTGAATCTGAAAGAAGGAAAAGGTCAGTTGGACCACACTATGGGTATCTGTGAAAGGAAGATGAGGTGCCTGTGTCGAGGTGAGGGAGAAACACACACGGGGCTCTTAGCCTTGCTGTTGTTTGGAGAGATGCCAGACACTGATTTTTGCAGTATATAAATTTAATTGCTGTAAGAGCCCAATGAACTGAAAATTTGTGTTCTGTTTTACAGAATAACCTAGAATTCTCAGAATCTCAGTCAAAGCCACATATGCAGAAGTTAGTAAGGCTAAAAAAGATCAAAGAAGAATGGATATATTTGCCAGGCAATGAACAGGCATTTTTGCTTTATAATTTGAATGAGGGACAGTTCTGCAAGGTTCTGCTGAGTGGGAGCCAAGATTCACTCTACCCAGCTGAAGCCATGGTCTTTGGTGTAATGGTTTAGTGTCCCAGGAGTCAGCTCCCTCAGGCAAAGAAGAAGCACATAGAGGAGAAGCCAGAAATTACCAAGGGGCAGATGTGTGCATGCACCGTTTCAAACTACAGATACATGGACTCCTTCCTACACCATGCTGTGGACACTACCAAGAAATATTAGAGATTCCCAGGTGATTCTGCTATGCCAAAGTTGGGATCCTGACCTGGCTTAAGTAGATTTTGTTCCTTGAAATCTTACGATGACTGCACCTCTAGCCCTTGTCTTTGTAGTTTAGCTCACGGTCTTTCCTAAGCATAGAAATCTTACAATTAATTCAGGAGAAAGGTAACAGAAAAGGAAAACAAAGAAAATTGGAGTCTGAACTTATGGCTTCTTTTCCTCTCGGACTTGCTGATTGACATTGTGCAGTTATTTTTGTTCAACATTATCATGGTTTGTAGAATAAATGTAGACCCTAATCTCCAGGATATTTGCAAAGTGGATGTATAACCACCAGAATGATTCAAGTGCAAATCCTTCTGCTTGATAATCAGTGTGTGTGTGTTTCAAGTCCTAGTCCAATGATGGTATTTGTCAAATGCTACACCAAGTTATTTGCTGTATGTGAGTGTTCCGTGTCCTAGATCCAATCAAAAGATTCATCCCTTGTTTACTCTAAAATACATGAATTCTACACATAGTAAAGTGGTAATGGGGAAACAAAATCACCCCTTCTCCTTGACTTGTACTTTGTTTTGGAAATTTTAGGAGTCAAGGGATGTATTCATGGTAGTTTTGTGCATTTTCTAGACTGTTGTTCTCTTGCCTTTCTACATATCCCTGCTTTTCTGTGATAAGTGAAGATGCTGCAGCAAGTGGGAGGGAAAGGATCAATCAAAACCAAGGACAGCACCGGACAGCTCTTCTCTGCAGCACTGTGATAGCAGGCGAGGAATCATTCGGCTTTTAAAGACAAGAGAGTGGTCAGAGCATAGAGCAGTTCTTTCTGTTCATTCTGCCACCCATTTGGAATGAAGGTCAAATATTCACTAGTGAGAAGAGAATTTTGAATAAAGTGGTTTCAGTTTTTGATGTTTTGTTAAATGCTGGGTAAATATGCTAATGGAGGATAAAGACTTTAAAAAAACAACATTTAGAGCATCTGTGATACTAGGCTTGTGCTGGTAACCACTGAAGATAAAAGAGGCCTCACTTTTATGGTCTATTTTCTCTTTCTCAGGCTTCATTCTTTAGGGAAAAAAAATCAGTTGCATTTTCCAGAATAAGATGTTTTCAACCAAGTTGATTCTGTTGCTTGAGGCCAGATGTAGAGATGCTTATCGGGAGGAAGGGCGAAGGTCAGGACCCTTCCCCTGCCAATCTACCTGGGATCTATCCAGAAATGTGTCATTCTATCAGTATATAAAATAGAGCCAAAGTTGCTACTTGGACTACTGAACTGAAGGTTTATAATAACATATTTCATCTTAAAGAAATGCTTAACTCAGATTTGAATTTCTTTGGTAGTCAAAATCGAAAAAAAAAGCACTATTCTTTAGAGTTACTGAAATTCATACTAATAATATTATAGAACATAAAATTATGTTGGCCACATTACAATTCTCACTTTGGGCCTAGTATAATACTGTATGTGCAAGTTAAAAAAAAAGTTTCTACAACTCAAAGCAAAGAAATAGTAAGAAATCAAGCCAAAGTATATCTAGAAAATTCAGTTTTCTGACTCTTAAACAAATAACACTGAGCCAAAGATGCGATAGCATGTGACCACACACTATCACAATGGTCATGTTCATCTTTGGGACAGGGGCGTGCTTGTCGGTGGGGTGGGAGGCCAAAGTTAGGGAGAACAGTAGGTAGAGTCTTATATTAAACCACACAAAATCAGATCCACTTCTCCAAACATCCTATCAACAAGCAGATTTTCTGTAACATTTTTCAAAAACATTGTCTAAAATGGTAGCTTGTTTATATTTTAGATTTATGGGTCTGTTTTTCTCTGGTGAAATTTAAACATGTTTTC
Organism: Hydrochoerus hydrochaeris; assembly: GCA_004027455.1. Taxonomy (NCBI): domain Eukaryota; kingdom Metazoa; phylum Chordata; class Mammalia; order Rodentia; family Hydrochaeridae; genus Hydrochoerus; species Hydrochoerus hydrochaeris. The sequence continues at coordinate 55,462 of PVLA01011059.1, forward strand.
AATCTCTTTTTTCTTGTCATTGTCACCTAACTCAAGAGTGAGAGAAGCGTATGGCTTTGCTGTGTAACCATAATAGAGGCTTTGCCACTTTCCTCATTTATCACATGCATTTTTCCTACATTTTAAAGCACTTTTCTTGGTGAGTAGGGATTGACAACAATTTTCAATTAGACACACATTCCCTTTTGCTTTTTGTAGTTGGTCCTTGTTCAGCTTCTAGGAGAGATTATTTCCCCCTTCCTAGCACCCATGTTTCTTCCTCAGTCTTTCTGTCTTCTCATCTGGGCTACTATTTCCCAAAACTTTTTGTGGAGTGGGGATCAAACTCACAGCCTCATGCTTGCCAGGCAGGTGCATGTGCTGCTGAGCTAAGCCCCCAGCTCTTTGCAAGAGTTTAAGCAACTAACAAACCCAAGTTTCTTTGGTCATTATTTGAAATCACAAATTAAATATTTTTTCCTTAGAAAAGAAAAAGGTTAATAGGCAGCTGGAAGTGAGTACTATAACTTGACAAGAAAGATAGGCTTTTCTCAAAGGTGTCATGACATTCAGGGAGGAAAAGATATCACAGAACTGACCAAATTTTCTTCTATCACTGGCCAAAGTGGTCTTACTTATTTGCATGTGTCTGTGTGGTTGTGAATCTAGAATAGTGTCACAGGGTTCTTTCCTGTGTTTTGGAAATACCAGCTGGTAAGACTCTTTCTTTACGATAATTTTCCTTTGTTCTTTGCAGAAGTCAGACTTCTAGAAGGTTCTGAGGTTGGGTTGAGTCACACATGGAACAGCATGCTTGTTCATGTCAGGAGAAAGCTGGTCACTGTTCCATCTGATGTTAACTTTCATTGTCATTACTCCCACATGAGATTCTGAGGGCAATGGGATATGCCAGCAGTCACCTGCCTGGTAAAAATGTCATTTCTTACTTCTGGATTGGAAGTGTGGGCCACATAGTTTCTGCAAGTCTTTTCCCATAGAGCCTTTATGGCTCTCCTGGCAGGCAATGCCCTCAGAGTGAATGTAAAAATGGGTAATGCCGGAGTCCAGCTGCGGCAGGGCTAGGGTTTCCCAAAGGTGGTCAGGGAGTCGGCGATTGAGAGACAGAAAACACTGCACACCAGTCTGTGAGTGAATCTGCACCCGCCTTTATTTTTTAGAAGCTGGAATATATATTTGCCAACCCTGGCAACAACCCCCAGCCCCAAGCAGGAAACTCCCCAGGCCCAGGGCCAGGCAGGGACAATCCCAAACAATAGGTGTTAATTGACCTCAACTCCAAGCAGAAGGCGCCCCAGGTTCAGGGCAATAGGTATCAATTAACATTTTAATCTTGACATTT